>VUYV01000005.1:6266838-6286303 GCA_008711295.1 Anarhynchus alexandrinus
GGGCAAATTGTTAAAGATATTTTGAAACAAGTATACTAAGGCTTATGATGTCACAAAACCCTTTAAAAATCTGAAAATACAGTTTGTATTTAAGTTGTGTCTACTGTTTGGCAAATTACATCAAGAATTAAAGACAGGTCAATGTTTCCAACAAAGAAGAGAATGGAGACTAAGTCGAGATGACATTTTTAACAGCAATGACTGGTGTTGAACAGCCGGGGCTAGATGTAATAGGAATCACTGTTCAGAACTTTTTAACAGATTAGGACACTCGTTTAAAAAGCTAATCCCGTACTTTCTATGCTACCATTTTAACATTGTTCTAACTCATGACCTTACATGTAAGGGTCTATTTCACTTGACAGATGCTTATGTTGAGTTCTACAGAACCACTATTAAGGCTGTATGTGACTTTGTGGTGTCATGTTTTAATTGCTTCACCAAGAAAAGCGGTTAAGCACAGGACGAAACAGAATTTAGCTGTATTCTCTCACTGATGTACAGTAAAAGTTTTACTGCATGTGACCTCTGAAAAAACAAAAGCATTCATACATATTGGAACATGTTATGAACCTGCAAATAAAAAAGGATCTCGCCATCATATTAAACAGAGTATGGTGCTACCTAAAATGCAGTAAAATGTTCTATTTTTAATACTCTGTATTCTATCCTTTTAAATACAATATTGCCGTATCTTATCCTAAATGTTGAGGAACGTGAACAAAATGTTAAAAAGGCTTTTTCTTTCAAAATGGTGTTATTCTCTGAATTACCTGCTCAGGAGAAAAATAAAGCCACTACAAATTTACTGATGAAAATAAAGCTTAGTTAGTACCATGCCTAAGGAATAATGGCAACCTACTGTATTTCTTAGAAGTTCTTTTCTTACTGCATTGAAATATTCACTTAAATCATAATTTCTGGAAAACAGCAAGAACATTAAACGCAGAGGTGGAAAGGGTCAAAAAGGTGCTAAATTATAAAAAGAAATACTCTGGGAAGTTTAAATTATTCCTTGGGAACCAGAAAAGACACATAAAGCCCAGACAACTTATTTTTAAGTGGAAAATGAAACCCTTTTAAAATGATGGAACAACATTTTTGAAGACATCCGTCATTCAGAATACACATGCCCTCCACCCAAAAGATTATATTAGAATTTTATAGTACCAGATAATGATCTAAAGTGAAGAATGGTCATTAAAAAAATCAGCTGGATAACCATTAAAAAAATAAAACCTTTTTCTCTATTGAAGTTAGAGACATACACCCACAAACACAAATTTCTGAAGTAAAAGTGTAGCAGCACGCATATCCAAAAGAACTTATATATAACCAAGAAGCAGTTACAGATGAATCAAGACAGAAACTACCCCTTATGTTGAGGACAGGATAGAATGATTTAGCTTGCTATCTCAGTGATGTATTTGGTCCTGAGAAGACAAATCCGGCAGCTGTAAGCCCAATACACTGTAATGGAAAGGAAGTGCAGAAGTGGCAAAACACGGGAACCCATATCAAAGCGTCCTTGGCATTCTCTCCAAACGAGGATCTTGCCTTCTGAAGGAAGAAACCAACAGGAAACTGATCCTTCATCAGAGTCAGACTGCTCTGACTGCTGCTCAGTCAACGAATCATTCACGTCATTCGAATTACAGCTCTCAGATGTCAGGCAGAGAGACGCAAAAAAACCCCAGAAGTACCCACAGCCACCTGTGAACTGGCAGGGAACACGCAGGATAAGGACTTGCTCATTGGAAGGGCCGGCTGCGTGAATCCATCTACTTGAGCGCTATGCAATGCTTCGGAAAATACCATGTTTATGCAATATATTCATACCAAGAATGTAACTTGAGGAAACCCCAACACAGAATTTGGAAGATAGATCTACACTGCTATAAGACAACGTTAATTTCTGGGGGTCATTCTCAAATACTTTATCCACATGCATAACAGAAAATACACTCTCAACATGTAAAGATAACATAAAAATGACTCATTTAAATGCAACGATCATGTGAAAACTCTGGCAGACAGGAACTTGAACATTGTTAAAGCTGAAAAAGTCTTCAAACTCTTCCTCATGAAATAAGGGCAGGAAAGACTCAGGGGAGAGCGGATAACTTGACATGTTTCTACCTGATGGATGTAAGCAAATACAGAAAATTCTACCCCACTGCGGCCATTTAGAAGATCACAGAACACAGTAAACAGAGGAAAATATGATTATATTCCTATAGTCTATTATTTTGTTATTTCTAGCAGCAAATCTTCAGCATGTGAAACAGCTGCTTCTTGGAACAGCAAGAAAAGAATATCAGGTGATCAGTTTTGACTTGGTTCTCACAGAAAAACAGAAGCTGATTCAAAACACGATGAGAATATGATGCCGCTCAGTTATGACAGAAAAGGGGGATGACAAGGAAGACAACAGTCATTACAAGTAATAGGTAAAGCTTTTTAAAAGACTTTGGAAGCTGGAAAAAGTAAAATGAAGGAAATTAAATGGAAGGGGGAAAGCCTGAGAATATAAAACAAGAATTTCAAATAACATCGTAATCTAATTCAGGAAGGTATGGAATTCTTCCTCTGCCTGAGAAAGAACACAGCAGAGGAAAACAGCAAGTTAAATGACAATACATCCTTTCAAAAATAAAATCTACCCTGAGCAAATTATTCAGGAAACCAAGAGAATTTTAAAAGCTATTAGGTAAAGGCAATAAATAAAGCATTTAAGTGTATCAGTCACAGGAAGGCTACGAAAGAATCAGATGTTCCACTAAAAGTTCAGGCATCAATTATGGATACTGCAGATGAAATACATTACTTCTGTGCATTGATCTTTACCACTGAATATGATGGAGAAACATCTCCTACAAACTCTGTATTTCCAGTAGGAGCCACTTATGGAGAAAATTAAGCACTTACATAAAAGCAGCATCAGGTAAAGGTTCTAGAAGATGACTTTGCAAAGCTCGCTGTGAATTTCAGGGCATTTGCCGAAAAATAAAATATAATCCAATATAAAAACGAAACCAGAACAAATGGATAATCACAAACAAATATCAAAGTACACCTTTGACTCTCACAAACAAAGGTGAGCCAAAATATCCCAAATATTTCTCTCTCCAAAGACTTTCAGAAGATTTTTGTGGACTAGAAAAGACCCACAAGAATAATTCTCAAAATTAAGCAAGTTTTGAATACATCAGAATTATTCTCTGCTTAACTGGAAGCAAGTATCGAATTTATGTTCTGCAGTTGTCTGCCTCAGTATTTTTGACTCTAATAGAGCAATCAGCAAAGAAATGGAAACTGAGGCAAGACAGATGGTACAGGGCAAGAAACAAGCAAGACACAATGCCATTACTGGACTTTCATAGTAATTACACAAGACACTGAATTTAGAAATTTTAGAGAATTTTCTGATTAGGTAGAATTTTAAAATACATGGCTGCCCTTCATGATAAATTTTTTGAAAACTAGCATTTTGGATGAAATAATACTAAAAGGAAAATAAGAATGTTGTGAGCACCATTATGGTGAACACAATCTTTTGGGGCAGAACTCTCTGTTCATTGACACTCGTGGCAGCTTTTCAACATGGGTCGGGGTGGTGGAGCATAGCATGCTCGGGTGATGATGATGACTATGAAATGTTCATTCAACTCGGAATGCAAAGGTAGCATGGACAAAACAACAGGTTCAACTGCCTAGGAAATTTTCTATTGGGGAAATAGAAGATATCCACCGAAATGGCCCATGATACGTGGAATTCTTTCTCTGATTCATATTACTTCTTTCTCTTTGGTAGTGCCACCCATCCCAGGAGAATCCCTGGGAGAAATATTACAGGATCCTGCTAGAGTGCACAACAGGAATTGATCCCAGACTGTATCACCTGATTGTGGGCACAGCACATCATCCTAGGGCAATTTCCTTCTCAGCTCTTCAATAATTCACCTACTGGCAGGAGTCTTATGATAGTGAATTAGGCGTACGAGAAAGCATGCTAAATCTTCACAATACATACAATTCCACTGGCTTTTCTGATCTCCTGAGCTTCTAAATCTGTCTTCCTCATTCCCTCTGAGCATAAGACCTCTGCTCCCACCTCTACTGTCCTGTTCTCTCCGGGTATTTCTGGAAAAGCTTAACTGAACAGCAACAATAGAAGAATCAGCGCAGAACACTGAAAACAGCATTCTCAACTTCACTGCATCAGTAAAGCATAGGTAGCGTAGCACAGATCAAAAAAATGAAATGAGGAAAAGACAGCTTCTGTTAGGTTTATTGTGTACGTGGCTTCCAAATAACACGTCACTTCGGAATAACCATTACATGTCCCTATTTAAAAGATTCTACAGAACCCATCAATGAAATTTCTACATAGTTATTACAGTCTATACTTTGAGAAGCAAATATAGCAGAATATATTAGATTTTATGCCTATTGCAAGATTAAGCACAAAATTACAGTTAATTTTAAAAATGCTCAGTACCAAATCCTCCTTTGATGATATCTTGATTTCATGTAAAAACTCTGAATACACCATGTGAATTTTTTTTTATTTTAGGTGTGTTTACAAAATCATCTAAAAATCACACTTTCTGTGATGCATTTCACAGTGACTATGCATACTAGTTACACAATCATCTGCTTGTCTCTATGAGAAGTCGGTCATTTGGTAGAGTTTCACATGGTTTACAGAAAAAGTACCTGGGACTTTAGAGAACTGTGGGGTTTTTTTCTTCTGAACTGTTTAATAAGGAGTTTGACATGTCTACCTTTTTTTAATGTAAATTCTTATTAAGCACTGACCTTGAAACCTCTGGAAGTTCAGTTCTGGTAGAACTGTTTCAACCTGAAGCTGCAAAACTGTATGACTTCGCTTTCTGAAGAGCAGACACTTTTCTCAAATGAAGACTTCTGAAAGGAAATTCTACAACCATGCCTGAAGGTCACAAAAAAATACCAGACGGAAGCAGGATTGTTTTGGATACCAGGAGTCTACCAACATTCGCCATTTGTTTCATACTAGAATAAATATTGGG
Organism: Anarhynchus alexandrinus; assembly: GCA_008711295.1. Classification (NCBI taxonomy): domain Eukaryota; kingdom Metazoa; phylum Chordata; class Aves; order Charadriiformes; family Charadriidae; genus Anarhynchus; species Anarhynchus alexandrinus. Next base: position 6,271,893 of record VUYV01000005.1, read on the forward strand.
TCAAAACAGTCACTGAGGATGTCTTTGATTCTCCAGGGTCAGTGCAGTGGTTTAGATTATAAATGCCATCTTAACTTACAAAATAGGTAAATACTACCTTAGTTCAAGGATTTATCTCACAAATTTATTTATTTTTACATACTCTTCCCTTTTCAGGCCTGAAGTTTACAGTGCAGCTTTCTTCACTGTCCTGACATTTACAAATGACAAATGTCATTGACAAAGCTGCATTTGTGGATCCCCAAGAAAATTCCAAGGCAGGGCAACCACTTCAAACCGAGATCCCCACAAAAATCACCTAGTTTCTCCTAATACTTATCTGACTACCAACTGAGCACCCTGCCACATGATAACTGAAATATGTGGAAGGGAAGGGGGCATACCACTTGGAAAGTTTTAACTTTTATGTTATTTTTAAAGCAAAACCATCTGAAGCTGCAAACTTTTTTAGAGCTTTGATGTTCATGTAATGAGATTATGATGTGTTACAAATCAAGATTGACTGAACCACTGAGAGTCATGCAGAATATAAAACCCTGTCAAAAACCTTCCACACAGATACTAGTCTGCCGTTCAGTAAAATGGGTATTCCAGTTGGGCACAACTGTGCCAGACAGAGAGTTTGAATGTGTCCTGTATCAGGCCACGTGCAGAGCCTGACTTTAGTAGTAACAAATGAAGATCCACAGGCTTAATCCACAACTATTAAAATTAACATAGCTTTAGCACTACTTCAGCAGGGACAGGATCAGTCCCCAGACAAACTACTACTTGTAGCCAACCCCATGACTGCCTGGGGAAAAGACATCCCACCTTAGGCAGTGCACACCATATCCTCCGGTCATAAATAGGATGCCGAGCCCAAGCTGGTTGTTAATAGTACAGATCCATTCATTTATTACTCCTCCTTGTTTTCAGTCCATTTCATTATCCTATTTACAACCAAAATACTTCCAGCTCTCCTTTCCAAACAGCAGATTATGCCACTTAATGGCAATTAAATGTCCTAAAGGCATTAAAAAGGCTATTACCAAAACATATTTTCAAGCACCGGTACAAATCAGTTCCTATAGGCTTTGAAATTCATGAGTGAGCCTTCAGTGCAAACGTCTGTGTTGGGGTCATACATCTGGGTGGTAACACAACATTAAGCTTCAGTAATAACTAATGATACTAAAACTTCCCCCAAACTACTAAGACAATCTGAATATATGAGAATTTTAAGATGATAAACAGTTTCTCGCCTACCTTTAGTAAGTTTCTGACATAGACATTGTTTTCAAACCCCAAATCTAACAGCAGGTTAAATAAGCAAATAGGACAACACTTAGCAAGCTTTACACTTACGTGTTTACACTCAAAGCTAAGCATACCAGTTCAAGTAATGAAAAACATTTTCAGTTCATTAGTTAATTAAAAAAAACCAACTTCTAAAACTTTGTTGATGTTAGAATCCTACTATTGGAAGGAGGTTGAAAAGTGAAAGGGAAATCAGTTACATCGCCTCACCAAAGAGACACAGAAACAGCATTTGCCAGTTTTTCTCCAATTGTGTTATTTGATCGACTAGAGTACCTCTCCTACAAACCTTGTCTCATTCTCCATCTGAGATCCTCTCCAATAAATACATTATTATTGCTAGAACATTTTTTTTTCTTAGAGATCAGCATAGGTACACTTAATAAAAGTCAACTATGAGCAAATGCAGAACAACAGACTAGGCTAAGCAAGTCACTCCTTTGTAACTGTTTATTTTAAATGTTAGCTAGAGCCCACTTATTCTCACTTATCTCATTGGGTTTGGATTTGGCTAAGGATCCCACCTACTCAGAGAGCATTTTGACTCTATCTATAGAAGACTACACCATACTGAAAGTGTTTCTTCCTTTTGATGTGAGATATGGCAACAATAACACTTCAGTTCTAAAATATAACAAGACAGCAATATAAAACATAGTAGTTACCAAAATTCCCGATGACAACTGACTATAAAGTTAAGCTAAAAAGATTTAAATTGGGTTGTCACAATGGCAGGTTTTGGCCTAATGAGTGTCTCAAATTCAAACCTGATTCAGCTCACTGCAGGACAACAACAAATTATGAACTAGAGTAACTGGCTTGTTAGGGTGTCTCACATACAGCCCTGCCCTGCTGTCAGATACACCCCTGTTATTCAGGGACATATCTTGGCTATATTTTGAGATACACTTTTAAATCACCTAAAAAAATAAAAGCTCCCATCCCTTCCTCTTTAATACTGAAGTCTAACAGATTTCACTGTCTGAAAATTATTGAAAATGATCACACACACAACCAATGGCACAATCCAGGATATCAGGTACTTTCTGAAATTTAAAATAAGACTTGCTAAGTGTGTTTCCTTATTATTTTTTGAACATTCATTGTAACACACCTCTCACTTCTCATCTGTAGCTCTTCACCATGTCTTTATTTCACAAATAAGAAAACCTGAGCTTGAGGGAAAAAAGTGACTACTCCTGGTCTCCTAACTTCCAGTAACCAATAATCTACGGTCTGTTACTTGCATTGAGGTAACATGAACAACTTTTGGGGATGAATTTCAGACTAATAAACAAGCTGAAACTGTGAAAATGAAGTCATTCTATAGCAGTTGTCTGTCACAAAGGCTCTACACTGTCCAAGTCACCCTTTTTCTGGTGGAAATGCAAAGTCAAGGTAGTTTCATTCAGTTGTAACAACAAAGGGCAGAGCTCCAAAGACAGCAGCCCAGCACCGAAGTCTACGCAAGCCTGAGCACTGTCTTCACACAAAGTATCTCCATCTATGCACTATGGGATATGCTTTTTCAATACCTAGTGGGAAAAGTTATTTTGTTCTGTAATGTAGGAAATCATTACACAAAGTAACTAACAAAGACATGAAAAAATGTTGAATCTTTGATACTACGTCTGGGGTTTGTTGTTTTTTTTTTTTACATCAACTTATTTTCCATAACTACTAATGAAATTGCATATCACATATATTTAATCTAATATCCTCCTATTTCCTTTATTTATGTGTTTTGATTATCCCAACCTTCCTCTAAGCAAAGCAGAACTGAACTTAGAAGCTTTTAATTACCTCTTCGCCAATGCAGCGTTGGTCCAAAATCTGATGATAATTAGAAGAGCTCCATTATGTTCTAAATTCTTTAACAAGCTTTAATTATTAGTTCTCATGTAAAACATCCAGTCTAGTGCCCGTCTGTGGTCTATTCTGCTTCTTGCTACAATTCTTACAGAGCTGCAGAGCAGCCTACAGTTCCCACTGAATACTCGGTTACATATGAGATGAGTTCCTCAGATTCTAACTCTATTTCATTACACAAAATACAGGAAATTTATTTTTAAGTCGCATTTTTTCAGGAAAAAGTCTAAGAGCCTATGCTGTCATATAGACTGCATTAATAAACAGGATTACAAACCCAAAAAAATATTAAGATAGTGTTAGAATGTTAAGGGATGGTTGAAAAATAATCTCTAATTAAATAATTCAAATGTAATGTATTTAATTAGTTAGATATAATCTTACAATATCTTCTTAAAGGCATTTGAAAAATAAGCTCCCTAATAAACCCACACTGCCTTTAAACAGACAAAATCCTTATAGTATGCAAATAAAACACCTCACAAGAATTATTAATCTTTTTATCACCTAGCAGACCTCATCCTCACTCTACCCACTGAGGGATCTGATGGATCTCTTTACAGTAAGGACTTTTAGCTTAGGCCTGTCCAATACACTTATTTTCCTACAGGTACATCACTGACCAGCCAGGTTCATTGTTAAAATCAGGGATAAATGTATTTTAATTACTATCAAACTTGAATAAATACCTGTTCATGTTTTCAAAATACGCACTGTAACCAAACTGGGAATGAGAAGCAATTACTCAGTAGCTCCTCCAACTGTCCATGTTCTCATTTATAGATGCACCTTACAGCAGTGAAGCTGTGGCTGGCTACAAATCCCCTACATCTGCTAAGGTAATAGAGAATAGCTTTGCAAATGTAGGTAAACACGAGGTGTAATCAAGCCTTGTCGTGTACCCAATTACTGAAATCCAGTAGATGCAAGTGATCTCTTCAGTCTTCTAGAAAGTAACAATTACAATATCAGACTCTTCTTTCTTCCCCTCTTAAACATACCACACACTAACATTTCAGCTTCATATATTCAGATTAAATCCAGCCATCCAAGAACTAAAACCCCTAAGAATTCCCTATTGCAGGCAGATATTTCTAAAACCAATTTAAAATATTAAGTTACTATTCTTGCTTTTCATTTAGGACTAAGTAAGCCTCTGTAATGAATGTACTCCAGATATGAAAAGGTATTAGAAATGCTTCTTTCCCTCTGTGCTTTTGTGGAGAACAAGGCAGGACAGTAAATGCTGACAGAGCCAAGGCAAAGGCTGTGTCTTCCCAGATCAGGCCGAACTGTGCTGAAGAGCTTCTTGTGCAGAAGCGCAGGACAGGTACAGCTCACCCCATCATCTCCACTGCCCATCCACCACCCTTCTTCCCTAAGGCAAGGCGACAGCAGTCACCAAGTGGCAAATGTTCACCTTTCCCAGTACAAATGAGCCTTCGGACTGTAAACCCCATGACTAAAAGCATCCTGTGAATGTTGCATTTTCTGTGTCGTTCTTATTATCATTATAAGTGTCAAGGTCATCATCTTCACAGCTCAGAAGGTAATTAGTTGAGACAAAGGTGCAACCTCCTAACAGAGCAGCTTCAGTAGGAAGAGAGCCTACGTGCACTACGAAAACCTGCTGCAGAAGTACACAGTCTAAGTTTAGTAGCAGATTCCATCATTTCTGTATTACTTTGAGATACTCAGTGAATTTAAAAAGTGTGTATGTTATAAACTCAGAAACAGCATTCAATGAGTATTTTCACCTGTTAAGACACTACGGTTTATAAATAGTTTTAGTTTGCAACCTGTATTTTTCTGACTAACATTTTTGATTGATGGAAGCTAATTACAATCAACTTTATTACGCTGAGATACAGTCTTATAAATAAGCAGCTGACCCTGTGAAATGTATGGTGTGCACTACTAACGTAAGTTATAAAATAAAGATTGAAATCTAAAAGCAAAAGAAAACCAAACTGCTTAAGGAAAAAAATTGCTGCTGTATGTATTTATGCGTGGCATTTTTTGCTTTTTAGTTATTTAAATATAAAAAATAAAAATGAGAGGATTGAACTTTAATGCTATGACCCTTATGTAGCTGGGCCAGATTTCAGGCTCAAGACTAATGTGGTTTAGCTACTTATGAAATAATTATAAAAGTACCTCTACCCTTCTAACTCAGGAGCACTGACATTCATCAGAATAATCCCCTCAGTTAAGTTCCTGAACCCACTGCCCACTGAACCCCGGCAGTGCAAAGTCTTCATATTTGATTCTGTTAAATGGCAGGAGAATCACCGTACCGTTTCAGTGCAGCTTATCTCTAGGTTTCAAACAAAAACCCTGCTTCTCTTTTGTAAACTCACTGACAGATTGAACAAGAAAATTAATTTCCTCTCCACACACTACTCTTAAAAAAACACTAACAAAGCACACCCCTTTGGAAGAAAATGCATAGATTGTTTTTAGCAAGTATTACATGATCAATCCCAAGTCAAAACTTCTGGGACAGCTTAGTCCTATTTTAATGATAACCTTCTGACCGCTTGTACTGTCATTCACCGGGGGGAATGGAAACAAAGGTTGGCTACATCTTTTTTTAATATTCAACAGTATCACTCAGTCACTGGGAAGGTTAGCTAGCTACAACTCTCAGCCTCTCTGAGCACACCATTGGAAATGCTATTTTACTATGCATTAAACTGGGAGATGTGAGTAAAACTTGGCATGGCACAATGCAGCACAATTTTGCAGGTTAGCAACGCTTTTTGATACAAGATTTTTGGTTTTGTTAAAATCCTGATTACATTGAGAAGCAGCACAGCAACTGCAGGCTAGATTGTACGTTTCCTACCTTCCTTGCCAACCACGTTAGAAAAAAACCCTTGTCATTGCAGTAAAAACAGACCACCAAAGCCCTTCTAAGAGAATAACCCCATCTTATCTCAAATGCTTGCTTTACAAGTTCTGACATCAGTGAGAATAATCAGATCTGGAAAAGAGGCTATTTGCTATTAATACTAATTTAATGGTTTGCTGTTACACAGTGCTATAGCCCCTCTATCTGGTAACAACCAGAAATCAAGGCTCAGTTCCCACTGAACTACAATCTTGAACTTTAACGGTAATGGTGCTGTGAAATGAACAACGTGAAGATAACTTCATAAGTTCGGTTTCAGAAAATAACTGAATCTTAAAATACAACTTGCCATCTCTAATGTTTAAGAAAACATTTTATACCTATAAGTTTTAGGAAGAAATCAGTGTTGGCATGTATCTAGCTGAGGAAGTAATACAGAGAAAAAATATAAAAAAAACAGAAGTAGTATTTTCCAGAATAATAATAATAAAAAAAAATAAAAATCAGCTAAGGAAATCATTTAAAGGCGATGTGCAAAAAAATTCATGACCCACATGACTTGTGACAGTCTACAGCTAAGCAACTACAGTCCCCCAGAACACAAAGATTTTACTACAGAACATATTTCAGGCAAAGAATAAGCAGGATAATGGTATACTTTTCGTGGTAGTGCTAAACACACACAGAAAATGCACTAACGGAAACTCAGTTCTAATAAGCATATTCAAATAATGCTGACTATTTTTAAAAAGCAGCACTTCAAAGCTGATGTACGTTTATTTACACAGGCATGTTTTGTAAGCATTCACACTGCAATCTAAGACACAGTAACAGATTCAATCGCACAGGTGTTTACATAAATTGACCCTGATTCTGCAGATGCATAATTCTACAAAAAAGAAAAGGCATCACTTACACACCCTAAAGTGGGCCTATATGTTTGCAAAATTATATTACAAAAAACAAAGACTCTGAACTACTTAATTCAGCACAGCTTCTACACAGAATACTATCAGGATATTTCTTCCTCAATTCTTTGCTAACAAAGTTACAAAATGCATCAGTGAAAGGTCTTTTCACACCGATTACAATACTAACGCATTCTTCTACCAAGAGCACCTACCACATCACCAATATCTATGCATTGCTAATGTGCATCTTCCCCATGAGCGTAAAATACAAGTGAGGGGGGCAGGGATGGGACACAACTGTAGGGCCCTTAGAATTGCCAAAAGATCAATTCAAATTTCAAAAGGAAAAGAAAAGACATAAAACCAAAAAGTAACAAACAAAAAGGAGATGTTAAAGCAAAAAGCAGAGACTCTGCAAGTTGCTGGGCTTATTTTACAGGGAATAAAGCAGGAATTTCTTCAGGTATTTCAGACCAAAGTTTCACTTTATCTTTTTACACAGTTATGTTTTTATTGGACAGCAAGGCTCTCCCATTCTACCTGAGTTTTTCCCCAAAGCTTTAAGTCTTGAAGAAATATAAAAATCAAACTACTCTGAGGAAAAAAACATAAACCAATTTGGACTTAAAAATCAGTTGCTAAACATGATATGAAGCGAATTATCTTTGAAGCTAAATAGTTTGTCTCCTACAGTCAGCAGAACTACACCACAAAAAAAGAAAAAATTCAGAGTAATATGTTGTAAAAAAGTCATGAAATCCTCCTATTTACAAGCTACATGAAAAAACACAGCTTTGAAAATGCAAAATACTGCCCTTGGAGGACAGAAAAGACGGAATAGTGGAAGAATTTTGTAGGTTTCACTTATTTTATGTATATTTTTTAAAATATTACTAGACTAATACTGAGCATATTGATAAAGTTTAAGAAACAAACATTTAAACAGTTAGCAATAAGCATTTGGTAAATGTATTTTTCCCTATCACCAAATTTCACCAGGAAGAGGTGATGCAATCAGGCATTTCTTCTGTAAAAAGGACACTGAAATTTATAAATGCAGTTGCCATTTTAATTTTCCCCGTGGCTGCTTTATTCATTTTTCTCCTCTTGAATGCATTTTACCAAGGGGCCCCAGAAACCTGTGTGATAAAAAGTAAACACCCAGTCAAAAAGCACTTGTCCACCTATGTGCATTTACTTTCCCTGTGTGTTACCCAGAAGCAGAAGCCATTTGAATGCTCATCCTCTGTCTTGTCCTGGTCAGAAGTGTCCTCGCCTGGCAAACCCGTCTGCTCAGCCCTCACAGGGAGCTACTTTCCTCCACTGAAGATGTACTTTACTCAGTGGAGTGGCTTGACATAAGGTATGAAGGGGAAGGTAAAAGTATGAAAGTAGGTTTAAGAGCTGTCCGCCTTGGAAATTTAGTTCTGAGCAATGAGAAAACACAGCCCCAGTTTTGATCTGGATCACAGCCGCCTTATTAACTGCCACTTCTAGCCCTCACCATATCGATCCAAGAACCAAGTCCCTTAGAGTAAGAAATCATCTCCATAACACAAAGCATCTTGTTGTTTTTCCTGTGTTTTGTCTACTCTTGCAATGAGAGGAAAATGTACCTATGCTTAATAGTAACAGTGACAACAAATCCCTTCCACGCAGCAGAACCTGAAAGAGACTTTCAAATTAAAAGATGCACTTTAACTTGGCATTCAGGCCAGTCAGCTACAATGAAACCTTCAGGTTTCTTTTCTGAACTGCACGGCAAGGACAAGCACCACAGCCAAAGGAGCTATCTTGCTTAGCAAAGACTCGTCCCGAAGTTACGACAGGCTTGGAGGTCCTGATCCCCCTCAAAACCAGGTACTGTGCAAATGCGCAAATACCTGCTTGTGTTTCGCAGGTGTGCGCACGTGCACGCACACACGTGCACAGTTAAGATGGGAATATTGCAAACTTGTTCAAACCACAAAGAATCTCAAAGAGAAATCACCAGGCTGAGAGACATCCAAAAGTCCCGGGGGGTTATATATTTATTTCTATGTCTGACACCATTTAGCTAGGCACCTTCCCTTGTGCAGTTTGTTTCCAAACAAGTCATGGGAGAAATCAGGGAAACCAAATACTAGTATGCTTTAGGTACTTCCTGAAAGCGACATGAGCTACACAATTTAAAGGTAAAGTCAAAGCCAAATCCATACCAATCCATGTATTTACTGGGCTTTGCAGGAGGTTTCAAAGTAATGAGTCAGATGATAAATGTACTGCAACACTAGACACAATACTGTAGCTAGAGACAGGTCTTCTGCTTTAATTTTTAATATCCATTTTCTGTGGGTTTAGACAAACCACTGACATTACTTTAGCATAATACTTTGCAATGAATCAATACTTTAATTTAATAATGGTATTCTGTTGTCAACATATAATATATCCCATAATGTCCTTGTATAGATGCTAAAAAAATATGCCAAATAAAATGCAAGGCTTTGCTTTTACCAGTGATCACAGGTTAAATCAATGTAATGAGAATCCTTACAGCCCCCAAAAGAATTTTCTTCAGGGTTAAAAGGCAGCATGGAGTAATTTCAGCCATATCCCTTCCTCTCATCATACCAGTGCTGTGAAAGCTCTCCTCGGTCATTGGATTCCAACAAACACTTCAATAAAAGGAACAGAGAGGAAATATATCTGAATAGAATCCGTGTACATATCTGTGAGCGGGACTTATTTAAACATTCCACTTCCTTATGAACTCAGTGATAACTGCACGAGTTCCTAACTATAAAGGGGATCATAAATGGAAAACAGAATTAAGTCCAGTGTCATCCAACTTAATTGAAACAGATGAGGCAAGTTATAGCTGTAAAATATGCAAAATAAAATAAAATTACAATAACTTCCACTTTAGTGGTGTGACTGCAACTCTGTATTTATTATTTTTATCTTGACAGTAGCCTTCCGGTTGACAAGTATTTAAGATGGGAAACACAAATCTTATCATGTCTGTGGTACGTTGACTCATGGTATGTGAATAGAAAGTAAGTGGGAATGAGGTAGAAGCAAATGCTTTTGGAACTCCCAGTTGTTCATGTCAGTATTTTTTTTCCAATTCAACATCTTTTGATGCATTACTGCCTTATAAATAACTGACATAACAATCTTAGTCAATGCTAAGGGCACGTTCTTTGCAGTCATGTGTGTTCCCCTCGATTTCAATGACAGCTCATGATCATAACACAAAGTGTTCACAGATACATGTCATTTGTTGGCAGGACGTTTCAGAGCTCTGGGAAGAGTAGGTCTGGTTTTACTACGGTTTGGCACCTCCCACAACACCCTCCAGTTGGTGAAAACCCCGCAGTTCCATCTAAGTGTCATCCTTAATGTGAAAAAGATATTTGAGTCAGTGCAAAATAAAACAAACAGCTTTTACCAAAATGTCAGTGTTGGTAACAGTTCAGCTGCCAGATGCTTGTTACTTGAACCCATGCCGTGCATAACAAACAGACAGAGATATGACTAGGATAAACGACTGGACCAGAAAATCTTTAGCAGGAAATCAAAGTACACTCAGGCTGCAGTCTGGAGTCATAAAAAAAAGGTCGCAATTGGACTTCACAAGATATATTGATTAAGAGTTCTGTAACATCTCTTTCCTTGGTTACTATGCATTAGTTGAGCTCCACCTGCCTGACCTCAGATCTCTGCATTAGCCTTTGGTCATATGAACACAAGAGAAACCACAGTGCTATTTCATAGCTGAATTCACACAGGAATTCTTATAAGTACAGTATCTCAATTTAAAGATAATAACATTACTGAAGAACCCAGAATACCATGAAAAATGCATATTGGAAAAATCAGGGCATGACTCTTCAGAAATGAAACCAATGGCTTGATAAAAATAAAACCTCACTGGTGTGTTCCAGTCAGTCGGCTGATTTTTACGATCTACAGGCTGGACCATCCTTCTGAATCAATGATTGATTTTTATGTTGAGCACTGGATAAAGAGGCTCACGCTGAAAAGCCACAGTCCACGCACGATCACGAGAAAAACATGCAGGCACAAGACACAGAGTGAGATTTGATGAGTAAGAGGCTTTTGCTTAGTCAGAACCTGAAGGATCTTCATCAAGAACTTTCAAAACAGCTAACAGATAGCTTGACTTTGAGTGAAACACAACCAAGAATTATTGTCATTATGCACACCCACAAAAAAGTGAGAGATTTCACAACATCTCCTCAGATGAATACACACACAGAGAAAAGGCTTTACCAACATTTATTTCAGGTGGGCAATCAACCGGCTTTCCGGAGAAATAACTCCCGATTTGCCTTCCATTTTCCTAAGTCATATTTTGAGCCCACTTTAACGTGTTAAAACTATTAAATAAACTGCAACATGAACCAGCATAAATAGACAGCTGCTTCTTTTCTTAAAAGCTGTGAAATGCTAAATAACCTATGACTCCTGCCCACGTATGTGCCTTGCCAAGCCAGAGGATCACACAAGGGTGTGCACTATTTTGAAAGCTGGGGCATCAGATTTGTCATGTCAGATTTGTATTCACACGGTATAACGGGATCCATGCCTTTCATTTCAACAGCAGCTGGAGCAACGGGCACAGAAGGAACATGCAGCTCAACCTGGGAAACGAGGATGAATTTGTTTTAAAAAATTCCCTTTCTTCCTCAGAGCTGTTAGTGGCAGATGCAGACACTTGCTGTGGGGTCACACCATGTCAGCAGTTCACGGCAGAAAGATTGCATTTGTTCTCCCTCTCCCCTCCAGTGAATACTGCAGCCTCAGAGAATTTTACATGTACCCTCAGAGATGCTTATGTGTATCAGGAAAGTACAGCTGTAGGCTTTAAAAAAAATTTCCACGTGCCCTATAAATACAAATCCTTTTTTATGTAATCTATTTAATCTTCCATTAATGATAATCTCTGCTATCAATGTGCCCAAACAGGGTCAATTTCTGCTGGATTTGCACTTCTTGCATTTCATCCTATAACCCAGCTGTATTTAATGAGGGGAAACACCCTGCTGTAAAAGGTATTAGCAGTCTCCCTAAAACAAATAATAGTTACGAGACTCTGCAACTGCCAGGAACATTTCAAGATTGTGGGTTTTCTTCTTCCTTTGTGTGTCTTGCATGGAGGAGAGTCCTGCCAGCTGAACATTATTTATTAATCAGGATATTATTGCCTTCTATACCTTGTGAGGAGACAGCACAGAGGGGCAAAAATTGCTGTGGATTTTTCTTATGTACCCAAAAATATAGAAAGGGGAGAAAGGAAAAGATTGCAAGGGAGCGTTTTGACCCTGGCAGATCCCACCTGGCAAGCCCAGGCAGCATTTCAGACACACAAGTCACTGCAGTTTGAAACACCATGTAACATATCTGGTTCACACAAGGCTTGGAAACTGAGACACAGGCTGAAAATCAGGCTTCCTTTGCTGTTTTGTTTTTAAGAAGTGCCCCATACAGCTCCCTGCGTCTAAGTGAAATGGGTAGGGTTCAGCTCCACAAGGAGATTTTCCTTCTGGTAACATCCGAGTTCCTTAGGTTGCACCCACAGAGCAAGCAGGCTCAGACACACCTGTAAGGGACCGTTCTCTCTCAATTACTGTAGCAGACACTGGGAAAGCGAGTTAGTGCCTTGTTTGCTCTTCTGATTTCGTGATAGTTTTATTCGTAATCATTCCTAGCCATCCGCCACCTGCACATCCACCCACACATACACGTCCAATTTGCTCTTCTCCCGATTTTGTCAATTCACAAGATCGGGTCGGTCTGCATAGACTCTCTGCCCCGGGGCTCATCAGCAAATAGATTTAATGGACAAAATAAAGTTCAAATGACTTGCTACCAAAATCCTCTAGCAGAATAGCCAACATTAGCATGCAAAAGGGGAGCCCTGGGCTGTAAAAGCAATTCAGGTGGCAGCATTCAATTGAATTGACGTTCCTAGCAGAAGCAGCTAAGAGTTAATGGAGGACACACGGCTTCTCATTTCCTATGCTGCATCCAAGAAAACGCAGAAGATGACTATAACACAGTACAATTGAGCGTTTCACTAAATAGCACCACACAGAAGTTCTTCTGGCACAGATTGCCTTTGTCCTAGATAACCTTTACGAGAAGCTGAAAGTTGACGCACCCAGACCAAATGAATTTTCTGATTTAGCCCGAATCCTTAGGTTTGTGCCTAGGAGGGTGGGAAGAACCAGCCGTCGAGCATCAATCGGGGAACTAGCCCCCTCCTCTGCTTAAAAAAAAATAGTCAGTTACGGCAAGACGGTGCTGTGGCTACACACAGGAGCCGGGAAAGCGTTCGGCTGCGTCTGCATGTTCGCGGGGTGCCCTGTGCTCCCTTCCTGCTGGAGCTGGCGGCGGCTCTTGCGGGAGCCGGGCGCTGGGGTGGAGGGAGCATCCCTCCAGAGCCCACTCTCATCTATTTCAAGGCAGACGACTGTGGAAAGCCAAACTCCCTCATCGGCGGAGAGGCACTGGCACAACCCACCTCGCTCCTCCCGAGGACCGCTCTCCCCACTGCCCCCTCTGGGAGCCGCCGCTGCCTGGGGGGTCATCAATTGTCCCTCTCACTCAGGCACCTCCCAGCATCTCCTAAACACCTTCCGCAGACCAGCCTGGAAGGGGACAAGAGGGGTCTGCATCTTTCCTAAAAACCACAGCGAAATCTAGTCACCTCAAATGGCTGCTCCTGCCTCACCATCCATCACACAAGCGGGGAATTTGCCGGGAGGGGGGAGAGGGGGGCGCAAGCGGGGGAGGGAGAAAAGACGCACAAACTTCGGAGCTCTCCGGCCTCCCGCAGGGCAGCAGCCGCACGGGAAACCCGCGCCCCCCCGAGCCGCGGCGGCAACCTCCGACCGAGGCATCGCCCCGACCCCGCCGGTGCCGGGCGAACGCCGGGTTTTGACGGGGAGACGCGAGCAAGCGAGTGCCCCGAGGGCGCGGAGGGGGGGGTGCCTTCACTTACGGATTTTGGGGGTCGTGCTGGCCTCCGGCGTGGTGGTGGTAGACTCCTGGAAGGGAGACAAGGTCCAGGACGGCGCCGAGTCGTGGACGTAGATCTTGTAGGAGGAGGTAGCGTGTGCCGCAGTGGGCCAGGCGGGCAGCGGCGGGGGGCTGGGGGCGGCGGGCGGCGGCCGGGCGCCGCNGGCGGCGGCGGTGGTCTCCGCGCCGCGGGGGGGGGCGGTGGGCTTGGAGAGGAAGAAGGGGTCCTGCCCCACGCCCTTGGCGTCCATCAGCTCGGTGGGGACGTACTCCTTGACGGAGCCCACCACGATCCACTTGAGCAGCATGAGGCTGAGCCCCAGGCCGATGAAGCCGATGAAGAGGGGCACCACGCACAGCCACGTCTGCTGCCGGTTCCAGACAATGCAGTCGCTGCAGCGCAGCTCCCGCGGCGGCCCCCCGGCCCCATCCCCGCCCGGGCCCCCCGC
>VUYV01000005.1:6286903-6338919 GCA_008711295.1 Anarhynchus alexandrinus
AAAAAAAAAAAAAAAAATTAAAATCCACACACACAGAAAAAAAAAAAAATTAAGGTGAAACCCTGGAGGGGGGGGCGGCAATGACCCAGTCGGCAAAAAAATACGGATCCGGCAATTAAATAGGCACGCAGAAGGCAGCTCCTGCCAAGCTTGCAGCTTCTGTTCAATTGTGTATTCCTCTCGCAGCGCAAGGGAGGCAGGCTAGCGCGCAGAAAGTAAGGCGCCTCCCACCAAAGCCTAATGGTGGTTTCTTAATGCGCACAAGATAAATAAATGATCCAGGCAAACCCCTCGGGAGGGTGTGTGCTACGGCAAGCGGAGCCTAGGAAAGGAAGGAAAGGAAAGAAGAGAAAAAGGAAAAAGAAGGGGAGGGGAGCGCCTGAACCCATCCTGTGGTTGCAATCCAATAGGCGGCTGCTCTGTGTCAAAAAAGACATGAGTGGAGGGAGAGGCGAGGGCTGTGCGAGAGCGTGAGGGAGGTGGAGACACCTCCAAAGAGGATTCCCGGCGAAAGACCAGGGCGCAGGCCGAGAAGATGTTTTCCGACGCTTACGCTATCCGATAACTAACAATAAGCAGCATGTTGTCGTTGTTGATGTTTCTAAAAGGGATTCCCTAAAGTAAAACAAAACCCTCCAGACACCTGCAACAAAAGGATAGTCCTCTTCAGCAGGCGGGGGGGCAACTGATGGCACAGGCACATATTGAGGTTGTAGCGCTCAAGACATTGCCGGACAAGTTTTGACATTGAAATTGCTCCAGCTTTTTGATCTACTCCAGAGTTGAAGTCCAAGTTCAATGTGGTCAACAGTGTGGGCTTTCCGTTCGCTTACTGGAGAAAACATTTAAACAGCTCAGGTGGTCACTGAAGGGTTAACGGCAGTGTACCAAAGGGAGGGTTTATCGCCATTTTCAAAATTCTACAAAATCATCTATAACATTATATATATACAGATGGTTTTAACCCTTTCTTCTGAACTGTTACCTCATTGGTGTCATTTCCTGGTATTGACACATACGTATAATCTCCTTAGCCATGTATTTAAAAGTATATTAATATTTACACAGAATAATTGAGCAGAAAAGTTGGAAACAAACTGTGAAATACATTTGTTCTGTAAATACATAGACAAATATAGAAAATAAAGTACTGCAACTGAAACGTATCTGCTTGAATTTTTCTTCAAAATGAATGTTAATAGCGTTTATAATATAATATCAAAATTACATTAACTAGGCATCTAGATTATTGTCACTTCAAGCAATCCAATTGGAGTTTGGCAGCTTCTCTCAGATAGGTCTATGCTGACAGCTATCAGGAAAATCTGTGTAAGTGGCTTATCAGGTATGTGTACTGTTTAAACACTTTCTCATAAAAAAAAACAATTTGGCATCACAAAACATGAATATATAGGTTCCTAATCCTTCAATAAAGAGGCAAAAGTATTAGGAGAAACCATTTAGAAACAACCACATGAGCGTTTCCCAGTAAAACAAGCAAATGAGCAAGACAGGGAAGTCTCGGGAATTCAGGGAGGCTTTGTCACTGATTTGTAGAGTCCAGGATTTCTTATGGAAATCTATAACCAGGTGGTTTGAGTCATGAGTGCCTGTCCTGCACAGTCCTCACCTTCCTTGCAAACTGTGAATACCTTTGTCCTGCTCTGGGCTTTGCATTGCCAGTACAAATGTCCTTTCGCTCTTGCCTCTTCTGCAGCCATATTGCTGTTCAGTAAGCTTGATATGAATCATTCTTTGCATTCATTCCCAAACAATTTGTACATGCTTCTTGGGAGAACAGAACACAACAAAAATGTTTTACAACCCTCACAAGACAGAGAGCTTTTACTTTCCTCACGACTATGTCCTGAAGTCTTTCAGTGTTTCATCTGTCTCAACTGCACTTCTTCCCCTCAGTAAGATTTTCAAGCTGTCAGCTCCTAAAATTTGTAATGGTTCTAATGGAAGACATCAGGATGTGATACCATTAAGATGACTCAAGTGTAGCCATGTCATTGTTTAATATTAAAAGACTTCCTGTATTACGAGTAAAGATTTTCAGACTTCTTTTCTTATAATTTCCCACTCTTATCATTGAGGGTTGACAAACTATTCCTGAAAGTGATTGTGAAATGCTTTCAATATGCCTTACTTAAGTGAATTACTTAAAAACAGGCATTCCCCTGATAAGTTAATGAAGGTCTTACCATTCACTATTATCCTCTTTGAAGAAAGTTCCTTGGTCTAAAAATATGAAACGGCATGAATCTTGATACAGGAAGCTCAAAGTAGCTTTCCCTTAACCCCACAGTAAATGCAAATGTATTTCAAATAGGTTATCCTTCAGTGAAAAAAAAAAAAATGCCATGCACTTAGGCAGACACCTGAGTACAGGCAATGCATGGAAACCTCTTCCTGTAATAATCTAGTCATGAGTTAAAATGTTATGATGTGTACAAAAACAGTCTCTGAATGCTTCTAGATTATTTCTCTGTCCTCAAAAATTAATATTCAAATCATAATCGGTTTCTCAAATCAGCCCACTCTTGTTAAACTGAATCTGTTCAGTGCATTAATTCTAATTTACGTAGGTATTTGGTAAATTTCACTTGCATTTCTTCCTACTCATTCTGTATCATAGCCCAACTCTTTTACTTTTTCTGGAAATATGTTTATCATGATCAGAAAACAACCCAGAATTTATTTTTCTTGACTGACTTTTTTTCATAATATGCAAAGAAATCCTTAGTATCTCCTTGAAGACATCTGTGACTGGGATGGAATAAAATTATCTATCTGTGGTGGAGTCAGAAGTGGTATTTTCTTGAGGACTGGTGTGACACACACATAACAGATATTCTGTTTATGCATATATTGCTTTGTTTGTCATAGGGAGGGTTACATTTTGGCTGTGTAGTAGGTATGCCACAGCCAACAGTTCTGTTACTAGGGTGCTGTTCCTGACTGGCTTCACACATGCCTCCATACAGCAGAACCACATACTGCCACATAGATGGTGAAATGTAATAAATGAGTTAAAGGAGTTAGATTTGCTTTAACTCTTATCATGGAATCAGTCCTAGAAATCTCAGGATACCTATCCTCAGAATAACCAACAAAAGAAACAGAAATTCAAAATTTGGAGCCACGTTCATTTCAGCACCAAAACAATATGCATGTGAGATGTCTATATTCCAATCCCACATACATACATAGTTAAAAGTCTTTCTTTCCTCCCCAACTTTACAAAATATCTAAAGACATTGATTGTTAATTCATGTAAATACTGTCTGAAGCTGTGAGCAACAAAACCTCTATAGTTACTTTGCTTTATGGTGCGATCAGCCACTGATAACATAAACCATCTCTCAAAATTGTGAGTCCCTCCAGCACCCACCTCACTTGCTGTGTTCTGGCAGTTTGGCAACTGGATGTGGCAAACGAAACAAAGGATTCTGGAATTGGGGCTGGTTATATCAATGGGTGTTATGCTGGTGGGGTATTTTCCCAAAATAGGGCGTTTGAATATTATTTACTTCATTCTTCCTCTTAGCTTTCACCCCCAGCTCAGCTACAGTTAGGGAAAACCCTTCTTTTTGTCTGAGGTCGGCATGTTACTCTGTTTCTTCTTCCATGTGAAACACAAATAGCATTCTGCTGATCCCATTAACCAGTGCTCAGAACTAAAGTACTCTTTCCCCCTCTGATTGCTAAAATAGCCATTAGGCAAGACAAACATACTAAACTTTATTCAGCTAACATGTTGTCAAGAGACTTGGGCTATATACCTGTGCATAATGTAGAGCCCAAAGTATTTCTCCTTGTATTTTTACAGAGGATGTTACGAATGCTCCTGGTACCCAGGAGGAACGGCGCAAGTTGCAATGAGAGAGAAATCCACCGCGGAGTTCAAAAGCACGGCAGCAATTTGAGACATTAGCAAGCTGCCAGTTAGCATTATCTCTGTCTCGGACAGGTGTGAGATGAGTGACAGTTAATTTTGGAATAAGGAGAAGAGTCTGCTCTCTCTCACTGCAATATAAACTCTGAATAACAATCCCACGGCTAAATTAATTGGATAAAATACACCTATCCTTCCACACAGTGCAAGTATGCTGATTCCTCCTCAAAAGCAGGCATGTCCTCAGTTTTTCAAATCATGTGTAGCCTATTTGCAAATGCCAGGACTGCCACTAAATATTTAGAATGACACTTGAATGTACGCCAATGAATATATACAATTCAAATATTTATCTTGGCATGGTTCGTAATGATTAATTGAAATACGTCATGACATTAGCAAAAAATCCCACACCCCAAATCCTACAAAACATGTTTCAATCAGGAAATATTAGTAAACTGAGTACTTTCCTTGGAGGAATTTATTACTAAAGAACTGAAATCCTAAAGGCCTGACTCATTTTTTATCAAGCCAAATTCTCAATATTCTCCACTTTTAGCTGACCGTAAATTCTAACGTTTTCAGTGGGAGAAATTCTGTTTGGCAAGAGTAAAATCAAAGTAATTTTTTAATTCTGATTTTAGTGGTATTGTATCAGTCCCTTAAGAACACACTGAATAATGACTGCAGACTGAGAAATATAGTGACTAGTCTTAACAATGCCCTTGCGATATACTGAAGCCACTGCAATATAACGAAAATGCATATATTACTCTTCAAGCCTTTGTAACTTCTGAGATTTTCATCAGGAACATAAATTTAGGATGCCAGAGGAAGAAATATTTGAAAGCAAATATGGAAAATGCCATCAAAAGGGCTTGCTCCAAAGCACGATGAAGTCAGCAGAAATCTTTCAGTATATTACACTCTATCTTGGACTAAACTCTAAACCAAAATTCAAATCTTTCCAAGATTTAGGACAAAACGATGACAACAGCAAGTGAGAAAGCCTGTGAAGCAATCAGTCATCAACAGACAAGAAAGTTTAAATTATTTATTATTAGGACTCACTTCCAATTTTTTTTTGCTGAAAAGCTACACTTTTTCCATCCCAATTTGTACACCTGATTCCAATTAATCAGGTAGAAAGGTAGAAATATACTATATTTCAGACTTTGGCATCTTTCCTTTTTCTTTTCAAAATTGTTTGCTCTCCCGTGGTCCCATGTAACTTCTGCCCAGTGCAGAGAACACTGCTGCTGGGTGTTGCTTAGTGAATGATCTGGCTGTGGGTATTGTCACATGACATGAGAATAGATAATGTTTGGAAATGCTCACACTTTTACCAGTCTATCGCAAGGAATAATGAATAAAGATATAAATACCTTTACTTCTGCTGTCCGTTGTAGAAGCTTTAGTCTTTGCAGAGAGGTGGCAAAGAAACTATTGTTTCTGCAGTGATTTCCAAATGCTATTAAAGGGGCAAAGCGGGGAAGTTATAAACTCTTAAAATGTACCTGAGAAAAAGGCGGGTGCTTGTCTGGGTCCTCCTCTCCAGGTACAGGCAGGGTTGTGTGCTAGCAGCCTCCAGGTGATGGGTGCTCCAGCAGTAGCTCTGCTGCAGAGGTACAACCCTGGAAACTCCTCCACTAGCAGGTCTGAAGTGTTCAACATACTCTTTCTGAGTTTCCCCTGGAAATCAACCCAATGTAACAGACTGTCAAATTTAAGAAGAGCACAAGGCGTCCAGATACTGAATTAGTTTCACCTATTTCAGTTTCAGAGATGAATGTCTTTAAAATGGTAAATCTGAAAAGGTAACAACACAGGGCAGATAGCGCACCTCCTATATTATTTACTAATACTGATTTTTTTTTTCAGTCTTGATTAGTTTTGATGGTAAATAAAATTACCTTCTGTCACAGTCTTTGGATAAATAGTACATTCATCATACCTATTACATTAAAAAGAGGGATTTTATATATAAATAAATTATTTCAATTATTTTGTAAAGTTATTACAGTGATCAAAGACAAAGCAAGGCTATAGAAGGACTGAAAATCTATAATAGAGGGAGGAATAAAATAGCAGTGGAAAAAGTAGAACTTAAATTTAACACTCTCATGAAGTCCAAAGCTGATAGGAGCAGAGATAGACTAAAACTTCCTCATCAGTCCCAGCAATTAAATTATACCCAAAAGGACGGGCTTCTCTGCCAAGAATGACCAAATAAATGACTGATCAAGCCAAATATTTCTTCCAATTTTAACACACAGAAAAACAGTGACAAGAGAGATTGCTATGAGCAATTAACTTTATTTTGTGTAGATCCTAGAGAAATGAACTTGGAATTATTATTTCCTTCATATTATTAGCATTCATCGAGAAATCTATTTTTACCAGAATGTTTTATTGTAGTGCAGACTAGGTGCCAAGACTGAGTAAGCCAGTTCAGCTATGGATTTGCTTTTATCACAATTTCCTTATATTCAGAACAATGTTTTCTTACTACTTTGTTGTTGTGAGTTCCTTCATTTCATTTTGGTAAAGCTCTGTAATGGTGTTTTTCATAGCTCTATTATCAGTGTTTTGGTTGGGCTGTTGTTAAGAGGAGTTGACCATATTCAGCCTGTGTGAGTCCAACCTGAAACACTACGTCTTGTATTCAAAATGGCAAAATCAGCCAGCGACATTGAAATCTCTACGTAACTAGTTTGGAAATTCATGTTTTTAACCTTGAATTGTTCAAATGTAGCAATGCTGAACAACACTGACCCATACTTTCCCTGCTGTAATAGGCCAGCTCTCCTATGGCCGACAGGAGCTGGTCCCAAATGTTCCAGGACAAAATCTGTCCCATGGAAGCCAGATTTCCATACCCTAATGCATCCGTTAAGCAGCATTTATTCCTGATATGACCTAATTGGTACCAAATGTACGGCAATTGCCTGGGAGAATTATATCAAAGGTAATGAGCGCTATTAATGGGATTTTGAATGTCAGACTCCTACTACTTAGGAGGTTCAGCAGCTTAGCAGGTACCTTTTTAAAAGCTGCCCTGAATGTCCAGAAGAGCAACAGGTAGAACAAGCCAAGGGGGGGCGGTTTCCTTATCCTTCCACTTAACACAAAAGGAATTAATTCTATCAAACTTCATGGAAATAGTTTTGTGGCATCTGTCCTTAGAGTTGTATTTGAATGACCCTTTGAAGTAGAAAAAGCCCACAGGATCTCATCATTCTCATAGCTTAATCAGGAAGAAAAGCTGGATCTTTCATCTTTAAAGCTTTGAGACATCCATGAAATCATTCAAATATTCCAAGCACTTCACCTCTTGGTGGATTTCAACTATGTAGAAAAAACACTTTTTTTTTTTTTTCTTCAACACAGGAGTCAGAACAAACTGTTTCTTAGCACCCCTATGTAACTATGAGGAACTTTTCTATACCTCACCTAAAACAACAGAGAGAGTTACGAAAAATAAAGCAGGTGAGAAACCGGTTTTTATCACTGTAGTGTGTTTCAATTTAACTGCAAATGGAGACACACTAGGGAGGGACAATAAGGAGTAAAACAATGCCTAGAGCAAGATAGCAGCTGAATAAATATTTCAAAAGAGAACAAGAGATGGAATGTTAATTGATAAATACCTGCCTGATATTTTTACATACAGATTCTATTGTATTAAAAGCTGTCATTGAAAAAAAGAGAGAAAATAAGGAAGAATGCACTCTGAAAATTTTAGGATTTTGAAAGCAATAGAACTACTAACAATGAGCCCAACTTTTGACCTCGGAGTTTCGAAAATACTAGACATTTTTTTAAAAAAAGTAGGATTCAACCTTAAACTAAGTACCAACATACAAGCCTACATTTCCACTTACTAACACTGTAGGTGTTGACATTTATTTGTGCAATGGAAAACTAGAGATGAATTAGTTAATCTAAAATCCCAGTTAGTAATTCTGAATCATAATACTGTATTTCTTTGTGTGCTATGAATACATCAATGCACAGTTCTCATCATGGTAGTTATTCTCTACAGTTCAATAATCAGAGATTTAATATTTAATAAACAATATTACACTGATAACAATATACCTTGCATACTCTGATGTTTTAATAATAGTAAGCATGATAAACAGAGATGTAAGGTTTATTGAAAGAGTTTGTTTTCTTTTGTGTTTGGTTTTTGGTTTGGTTTTTTGTTGTTGTTTTTTTTTTACCAGACCAGCTGAGCTAGTTGGCTAAAGAAAACAAGCTTTCAATCACACAAGGCTTTCTTTATTTTAAACTCTTCCTTTCCTTACAAAATCACATTTTAAATGTCACTAACAGATCTAAAGGGAGAGTGGCAAAGCTTTTATACATATACATGTATGCATGTATATAAATGTAGATGTGTGTGTGTGTGTGTGTGTGTAAATGCAGGTCCATATTTGAGGAGGAAGATGTTAAAGCTGTGGACTAAACAAAAGAATATGTACCCTGGCTGCGGGACAAACCTCTATGACTTTGTCCCATTTGGTACCAAAGCAGCCACCAATCAGCTGCTGAACAAAGTCACACAGCTCAGTTTTGCTTACAAATACACATGTGCAAATGTACAATACAGAATCACTTAATTGAATCGTATTTTAAGGTCAAGTTACACATCCATGACCCACCAGGCTATTCTGACAGTCAGAAATTGAAGCAAGTATCTCATCATCAGCTGGGATGCACGAAGGAATCCCTAAACAAGACAGCTATAAAATGGGTTTTTCAAGAACAGAATCATGTAAGCTCCCAATCAAAAAGCAGGCTCAGAATTTCTGTATCTCTTTTCTGCGCAAAATGAAGATTTTAATTTAAAACAGCTGTCAGCAAAGGCTAAGTGGCTAGACTTCACACACTGCTCAGCTATTCATTTGTTCTAGAGCCATCCGCATTTCCCTTCATCTCTTTTGGGAAACTGAACCTATTTTAAGGGGAAACCTCTCCAGTCAATCTGTCTATAATCAGAGAATCAAGCTCAGCAGAATGGTAAATCTGTACTCACAGCTCAGAGGCCAGAAATGAAGATTTCCAAATTTGCTGCTCTAGCTCCCTGATCACCCAAACCTGTAGTCAGGGAACCACGACTGTCCCCAAGGTGTCCATGTAAGCTTCTACTGCTATTTCTTCACTTCCTATATTTCTACACTAGAATATAGTACAAAATAACAACATTCACAATGCAGCAAAACATCATTCAAACCCGAGTGCTTTAAATCTTTATTTTCAATGTTTGTTTGGCCATCTTATATAAAGCACCAGTGTCAAAAGTGCTGCAGATCATCTGCTTCCATTAAAATCACCAGTCAATTGTATGAATTCTGTATAAACCTAACTTTGACAAATTTATGTACCTGAAAGTAAAGGTTAACTGAACTTCTATAATTTCAAAAGTCAAGATGTTTTGTTATCCCTGAGCTTTTGTACCCTACGTACTGCATTCTTCTATATACTTTGAGGCAAAACCAGACGCGTGATCAGGAGGCAGAGGCATGCTTTAGGTGAGAAACCCTGATTTAGTTTTTGGCATGAAGAGGAGGGAAGCACAATGCGTGGTATAAATTTTCCTTACGTAACTGTGTTCATGCCACGAATGAAGAAGCACCTGTACTGTAGATGTTGCTGCCCTCCCTCTGAAGGCAGGGAAAGATCAGCTTACAGATTTCATTACTTCTGCGCTCTTGAGGATATGCCCTAGATTCAGCTGTTCTAAACCTGAGTCCTCAAACTCAGCCTCCATTTCTTAGCCCTGCTGTGCAACAGGCCAAGCTGTACTGGCACCTACAAGAAACTTACCTCTAGCAGCTTGTGACAAACAGCTTTTTAAATGAAAACTGTCCCTAAAACGTAAATATCCTGTATATGAATTCAAAATTATACAAAGAACAGAAAATCTGTAACCTTTGGTCTCAGAAAACCTATTGCATCTCACAAACATTGGGATATCCTAGTTGCTGTAAATCTATCCTTCAGAGTCACTGTCTTCATTCACTGGTTTTGCACAAACTGTCCTTAAATACTGAGCTGCCTTTCTATTCTAAAATGAGGAAGCTTTTAATGATTAAGCATCCTTTTGATAAAGCAGTGATATAATTTTAATTACTTCCCCAGTAATGGTCTCACCATTAATTCTTAGGAGGTAATGTACAGAAGGGTGTCTTGCCTCTGGTCCTTACTTCATCTCCTACTTGTTCATCCTAAAAGCTTCTTTTGATTGAGTTAGAAAAAAATCAAGCAGGCAAATGTGTCCATATAGCTAATAACATACACACAGTCTGACTTCCTCCACAGCACACTGCTTACATACACAAGTGAGATAAAAATTACTGCTAAGATGAAAAGCACTTTTCATCTTAAGACCCCATTTCCTATCGCATAAAACTTTCTAAAAATATGTTCCTTTTGAGATATATATTTGCAATTTCAACGCTAGCAATGCCAGCCAAAGTGGGAACTTTGAAGGAAATGTTAAGCTCAATCAGTACAATCATTAAAGTTATGCAAATGGAAAAACACACTCCTCCTTTTTAAGCATTGCTACATTTTAGTTGCAATCATAAGATTCAAGAAGTGAGGATGGCATATAAATGTCAAAAACTTGACAGCATCATAGGGTGAAATCCAGTCCCAGCTGTGGTCAATAGCAGAGCTTCTCTGTATTTCAACAGGAACATGATTTTACTTGCAATCTTCACAGAGCAACTGAGAACTGACTCAAGTTTAAAAGTGAAACTGTTGAGATTACATGTCTGTAAGAGCAGACAGCAAATATTCACTGCGTGCTACTAGCTCAGGAAGTTTGGAAGCAAAATGCACTAAACCAAAAGAGTGATAGTACGACAGACTTGTACTGCACATCATATGATGTCATTGTTATTACATTTTGACAGTACTTGCTGTCTTGTGGAAAGGAAGCAACACAAATGTCACGTTCCTTGTCATGAGACCATGGTGGTCCAGCAGTGTCCTCCAAGAGGAAAGGGTTTTCTCTGAGGCTGGTGCTGCTTGCTGTTCAGCAGCTATCGTTATCCGTCCTTGTCAAATATATGAAGAATAAGTTGGATAAACAGTGAAGAAACCTACTTCCTTCTACCTTGCTCAGGATACGTGCTGGGAGATATCCCCCAGAAAGCCAGCAGAAGTGCTCCCTGCCTAACCACAGTACTTCTTTCGGTGGTGGCATGGGGGGTTTCCTTCCCCACAACATTCCATGCCTTTACTTACTGAACCAGAGATTCTTAATTAGAAATTAGTTTCTTCATTAAATACCAGTAAGATAAGGAGAATCACCATTTAATGAAATGTATCCCTCTTGTCCTGTCATCTTTCTTATTACAACAACATTTTTGATTTGGCAGTCGCCTTTGAAAGTGAGCTGTTGCCTTTGCCACTGGGTCTTCTTTATCTTTAAAAACTGGCACAAACAAACAAAAAAAACCAAACCAAAACCAAAACCAGACCCCTTTTGAACTAATTCTAAACAGAAAAACTCTGAATAACATATTTTTGAAATCATTGTTCAAAAATGTCACTTATGGTAGTGCAGTAATTTAGTCATGTTTCATACTGAGTCTATTGAATTAAAGAGATATTTCTTAATAATATAGAATTTTCTATATTCTTTTTATCAAACTATTATGAAGTTTGCAATTTCATCAAGCAAATCAGACAAAAGTCATACTTACTACAAGAGCCAAATGCTGACATTCCTACACAAAATTACTTGTTAGCTCCCAAGTGGCCATGCTCGCTATTTTTAGAAAATAACAATAGACTTAGATTGTTCAGTTTTAAGTGTATTGTAAAGTCCTCATCTCTCTGAGAATCTTGAGAAACATTAGGAAGATATACCTATGGCCAAGGTAGCTGGAAATCAAAACCAACTAGAAAAGTAGAAAAAAAAAAGAGCAGATTCAAATTGAGAGCAGGAAGATGTTCAATCTCTTCTCTCTTCTGAAGTTATGCAGGTCGATTTTTATATTCAAATAATGTATAATATACTGTGGCATAAAGAGTTTGCATTTCTATTCTACTTTGTTTTTCTTTCAAGTTGAGAATCACCAGCAAAGTTACGTTACTGTAATTGCAATACTTTGCATACAAATACTGATTACAGCTTAGTGGTTTGCTAGGACACGACACCACACAACTTATTAGATCAAACTAAGTGATGCCTACACCACACCTATTTTTTTCAACTTAGATAAATCAAGTAAAGGTCTCTCAGAAAATCGAAATATTTATGACCAAAAAATTATGCGTGTCAAACCTATAAGGCACCAGTTACCTGATCCTTGATTCAGAACTATGAAATAATCATAGGAAAAAGCAGTCATAATGTAGGACGGCATTAAAAACCAAGAGCAGCAAAATAATTTTTAATTAGTTCCTAAAGAATGAATATCTAGAGACCAAAAACCTTTCTCCAATATATTAATATAGTGTATTTTTTACTTGGTTAGTTTTATGGAATACACCAAAGGGATGCTGACTGACTGAAAAGGTGCACATGAAAGCACTGAAATAGCGAATTGCGTACAGAGATATTTCTCCCTTTCCATAAATTTTCTATTTTTTTTTTCTAACATATTCTCTTATGGAATTAAACACAAATATCTGGAGAATGGAACTCTCTAAGGTTGTACGTTCAGAATGAAGTATTTGAACATACTATTTATGGCCAAATTAAAATTGTCCATAGGAAAAAAAATGTACTTCATGTACTAGAAATTGTAAATTTTAAACTTTTAAACTTTTAATTAGATTCTACTTATAATGGATATATTTTGGATAGTATTTTACAGATATGTGGTATCAAAGCAGAAATTAGCTGAGTTCTGACCCATCATTTGAATCCAAGCACCATTTTTCTAAAGCTAAGTTACAGTGTATGCTTTTTCCTGAACACAAATCTAGCTAGTGGCAGAGATTTTAAGTGACGCATTTTTATTTCTTCTGAAGTTTAAATTTCTGGCTTTTAATAGGAAAATGATATTCTGTTGTTATATGCCAGTGATGACAGGATAATGGATTAGGACAAGTAATCTCTTCCACCGCTTTGCATTTCTTCTATCCTGTAAAGCAGTATCTTTAGTCTTAAATATCTTCTAGTTTGTAGACTATGGGTATTATATACAGTGCTTTGTCCATATACCTTTACCTTCGTTTATTAATAATTCCTGCTAGTAATAAAAGACTCCAGGGGATTGACACTTGAATAGTTTTAAGTGAGATGCAGCTGAAAAGCACTTTAAATACCTTCTAATAGTCATACCTTTCTTGACAAGTTCACAGATGCTGCTTGGATGCTGATATGGTCCACTTATACTACTTGTCAAGCTCAAGGGAAGTAAGCCTCCAAAATTCACATTCTGGTATCTGTACAAGTGGTGGACAACTCAGGTTTCCAATAGCATTGTAGGATGAATACTGTGTTTTAAGGAAAGGTGGAAGTAAGCGTATGGAACTAGTGCCTTTTTGCATGGGTAATGGATTTAAAAAAAAATACTGTAACATTCTCTCACCATCTGGCATATAAAATGGTATTTCGTTCCTATAAAAATGTTGCTGTTGGAACTGTAATACCTAGTCAACCAAATATCAGCCTTCAACAGGCACTGAGTTACATCAGTATTTCTGCAGTGTTTGTATGACATACTAACCCTAAAAGCAGTACTATTGATAAATACATCATGGGTGCTCTAAGCAATGTTATTAAAACAAAAGACAAATGAAAGTGTGGCATGTTGAGGACAAGAATAAATTTTATGATGAATAATTTTTAAAATATTACTTCATTGGTTTATGAATGCAGTTCAACTGACTTTTTCTTAATAGAAAAAGTAAATGTGTTGATTAATCAGGATTCCAATGATCCTCTGTACAGATGACATGGGAATTCTCATCAAAGCTCATGGGTGTGCTATTAATATGCCCACAGAAGCCATACAGTTCAACTACAACTACAGCAGACCGAGACTCCCCCAGGTTAGCAGAGGGAGGTTTTACCTATTTACAGAGGACTAGCAATCAGTAGAAAACAAAAATTAAAGGAAGGAAACTTAGTGATGGGAGAATACTCTGAAAAACAATAGCTGTTATTACAGAGATGGAATATTGCTGAATTAATCTCTTGGCTTCCACAGTAGACTGATACCTTTAAAAAAGAAGGCATAGGTAGGACAAGAAGTTGAATACAGATTTCATTTGAGTTTCCTATTCTTTTGCAGTTTGCTTTTGGCATCGTGTTACTAAATTTATGATTAATAAAACTTTTTTTTCCCCCCTTTCCTTACACTGAAAAGCCTCTGATAATGGTAGTAAATGAGAGACATGTTTCTTTGGAAAAAACACAGCCAAATAATAGGGCTGCAGAAACTCTTTTGTCTACAACCCAATGTGAGTTTGGAAAATCTAGATGAGGTGCTTTTGCCACTAACCTGCAAAGTCAGTCTGGTGACTGGTAGCATCAAGTGCCAGGACACGGAAAAGTCTGTCCTAGGGAATATTATTCAAGGAGCTGTGGTGGGCTTCACATCAGAAAAGCCCTGTGACAGACTTACACAGTATTACTGCAATGCTTCCAGGGCTGGGCAGTGACTAGAATTTAACATGGAAACAGTTTTCTTGATTTCATTGTAATTTTGGTCCCAGGCTTAAAATTAAACTCAAGCTTATGTACTTAATTTACCTAATTGCCTCGCTCTATGAAGTCTCTGTACTTAAATTGTTAGCATACCATCCTGACAGGTTGTAAACTATAGTTTTAGATCAATGTGTAAATGTAAAAGTATTGAGGTACGTTCTGCCACCATGGGACACTTCATAATTTACACATGCATCATGCAGCCACAAACACATAGATCCATATCATCCTGAACAGCTGTATCCAAGCTGTCTAGATTTTAGCCAACACTACCCATTTATTCTTAAAACACTTGTGCTGGCATTGTTTAAACACGCTAGGCAGACATGTTTGCCAGAGCAATCCTAAAAGTCAGCTATAACTGCACATCATATGTGCCTTCTGTAGAGCAAGACAAGATTATCTTTCTGCTTGCAACCTTTCATCCCCCCAGACAAGTAGAATTTTGCCTTGTAATTGTAATCCCAGTGCCCAAGTTAAATGCTGTTGTAATAATCAGGAAAACACTGCTATCCTATACATTTAGACAGAGCTTTTGATGCCCCCACAGAATCAGGGGTAAGGCCTCTCTGCCCTGAGCAAACAGCTGGTGAACCCTCTGCCCGATACCACGCAACAAGCCCAAATAATGAGCTGGGGGCAGAGTGATACTGCAGTCTGTTCAGCCTATTAACAGTCCCTCCGGTTGCTAGAGATTTAACCAGGCGCAGACACTGACCAAAGTACAGCGGGGACATGTAATGCGTGGGTTCAGAAGTATGTCATTATGCGTGGCTTCATCACACACTGGGCTCAGTTTCCCTGTTTGACTCTTCGGCGAGGAGTGCGTTTTCCAGGGGTGATGCCAAGTACCGTTCTGCTGTTAGTGTGTGAGTTGTGTTAGGATGCTATGAAATGCAAAGATAAATTTTCTTGCAGGTTTTGCAGTGCACCTATCAGATCTGTAACATTACTTATTGTACACTGCCAACACATTTTTTATGGTGTCAAATACCTGCCTGGCAAGTTGCATCTAACACTGAAGGCATTTGTTTGGCAGAGAGACTCAGATTCTTCAGAAGGCATTCACTGTTTTCCTTCCTCTCCCTCTCTTTTCCCCTTTCCCTTTCCACTTTTTTTGTTTCTTTGTTTGGTTGGTTTTTTAAGTGTCTGGCCTGCAGCGTGTGCTACAGAACAGATTTAATTGCTTTCTAGGACACTCGGTGGATTCAGTCCAACCAAGAATAGGGTTTGTTTAACCATTTTGCCATAGATGGCACAAATGTAAAATTGCCTGTTGCTATTTGATCTATAAGCTTTGACCTGATCCTTGTGTGTGTCTGCAATTGCATGTCTCTAAGATCTTCCTCTCAGAATTAACCTTTTTTCGTTCTTAGTGACACTTCTACTCCTATTACAGGCCTTGAACAGAAAGTCTCAGATTCAAGTAGTGGCCTTTTAATCTCAGACGATGAACGAACAAAAAAGATAACCTGGAAAAATCATGTTTTTTCCTGAAGAGAATAGAAGTTTCATCTACTTTAAATTAAAATTGGAAGGTAATTTGATCCAAAGGGAGGAATTTTATCCTAGTTCCAATACAGTATAATTTCATTCTTTTGCCAGGACTGGTAATAGTTTCCTCGCAGTGGCCTGCCTCAGTCACTTCCCAGCTTTTACCTTGAGATTCTCCATCTCCAGGCGACTTCATTCACGTGGCTCGGGCCGACATATCAGCCAACCCAAGGCTTGGTGCCCATTACAAAGCTTAACCCACTGGCAGAAACACTGAAGCCTTCAGTTTACAGCTCAGTTCTCTGCTAGCTTCCATGCTTCCTACAGGAAAGCTTTTGACGCCTCCGAGGCCTAGCTGCATAACAGGGAGAGCGAGTGCCTTCACTGCTCCTTTTCCATTTCGTTAGTACAGGTCATGAAGGCCTCAAGGTGAAACTGTGTGGCACACAAACTTTCCCGGCACGGTTCAGTTGTCTATCTTGGCTGGACCTTCAGGCTTTTCTGTAACATGAATAATTATCGAGAGTTTATTTACTAGAACACAATTAGAACCTTTTGTAGGAAGACAGACTGTTCTCCAGTCACCATATGAATCAGGATGACATTATTGCAGTTAGTGAAATATATTACTGCATTTGATAAGATTCTTAGACCCATTTGTCCCCAATTTTATAGAAAACTAAGACTTGTTAAGTGTCTTTTTCTTTTTTTTTTTTTGTTTAAATTATAATGTGTCTTGGCTAGGAATTTGGGAACCTCTTAAATACTATTCTTGCTTTGTCATAGAAAGGACAGCAGTAGGCTAAAACCATGTACAATTATCTTTTTCAGAAGAAGAGGTATAAGACAGTGTACATAATTTCAGTATAATTTCAGCAGGGCAGCATCCATCCTTAAATGTTCTCCTAGTCAGTAACTTCTGCTTTGATGACATGATTATTGTTTAAATGCAGAAGAAAGCAAGAGAGGTTTTATACAGTGTGGGTGTTTTCACCTGCTGTATGCAAAAAAAAAAAAAAAGCCCACAGCTTGAAGCACATCAGAGTAGCAGCGGTAATTAGGTATTGGCATATCATGCATGAAAAAAAAAGCTTGAAAAATGATACAGCTTAATAAAGTTTTAGTATCCTAAAGCTACACAAAAAGTTCTCAGAGGGAAATGTAAATTGTGAACGGGGAATGCTTATTATTCTTAGAAGGGATAATCAGTAATAAATACAGGGAATAAGGACAAATTACCCGATCTAAGTCTGTGTAAGGAATAGGATCACACATCTGTATGCAGGCCTTCAAGTAGCCAGATAGCATTTTACAAATACCAATTTCCATATCACACATGGCACCTTCCTGTAGAAGTTATTATAACTCTTAATCTCATCTAATATATACATGCAGTGACAGCATCTACCAGGAAATTTGCACCCAACAGAAGTGAGAATCCTTAAAGAATATTGTTTTCTGAATCCATTTAAGACCCCGAAACATTCTGGACCAAATTTTTCATTGGAACAAATCCTTTACTGTTCGATTTTTACAAGCAGTCTTTCATATGTTTTATAGCCAATGCTTCCAAAATACAATGTAACTGTGTTACTAATCATGACAAGAACCAGTAAAGCATTTCAGATAGATGAAATGCATCTAAAATCTTAGTAGACTGTGGTAACCACAGGCATTTATATATTTGTTTTCTGAAATGAACTGACAATTCAACTGAAGGAAAAATCAGGGTAAACCAAACTGGAATCGACATCTTCACACAGAGATGCGGAAAGATCAAGAAGAGATTTAGAACAGTTTGTACTAGCTGAGACTTGGTCTCGTGTCTATTAGAGTCAACAGCGAACACTCACAGGGTCAGCTGGAGCTGAGCAGAACTTAGATCAGACACGCCGGCAGGCAGCAGGTTTTTGCTTGCTCCTATTCTTAGAGTCAGCTGCTCTGAGCTACCTCACCTGCAGCCACGTAGGTATTTTTGGAGTCTGGAACTTCCAGCCTTTTAGTTTCTGTGTTCAAGTACAGCCTCCCAGGAAGGCTCGCCCTAAAATTCCAATTGGGCCCAGTAGAAAATGTGAAGATTTGAGCATTTGTTTCAAACTGGAAGGCAACCAAATTTTTGAAAGCTTCCTCAAAATGGAATTGCTTTTCTCTACCCATATTGAAATGCTGGATGAAACGTTAAAGAGAAATACTGAATTGGCCCTCCTGCACCTAATTTTTTATTCATTAGGTTTTTTCCCCTCAATTGTTTGGCTTTTTCCCTTGTTCAACAAAAATGATTTCCAGATTAGGACATTTATATAAGAGTATTTCATATATGGACAAAATTGTTCTCTGCTTCACTCTCCTTGATATTGCTCAGTACAAAGATACAGGGACTCAGTGAAACAGGAGTTTGCATTCTGGAGCTGAATTACGTTACATCAACACAGATGGAACTTTAGATGTAAAGTCGTATTTTTAGCCAAAGCACAGTTGAAGCGGTGTCATCCAATGTAGTTAGAGACATATACAAAGCTGCTTGCAGTAATACACATTTATCACTTTTAGTGAATGGCTGTGTACCCTGTCTTTGAGAAGTACAGTCCTTTAAAATATAATTTTTTCCTTTAACGGGAAAGAATGGAGTATTCTATTCCCATATGTGGCCTCATACTGGTGCTTCTTTTGGCTAGCACTCAAACTATTCCTCCAGTTTTCCCTTTGTGAGTACCTGTGTGTGAAAACTGGTATTTTCATGGCCACTTGTGTAATTGCTCCAGGGTGAAACATTTGCCATTTCTGTCAGAGAAAGCAGATATTCATTGTAAGAATTGTGAAATTCCACCTCCAGAGCACAGGTGTGAATTTCCATACATTTGCAATTGTCAGAGGGAATGTTCAATGTTTTCATGGTAAAATGATCATTTCCAAGAGCAAAATCCCCTCATTTCATGAAGGATTTGAGGTGGAATCAGAACAATTTACCTTTATCACAAAGTATTGCTGTGATGTTTCTCTGGTATGGAGAGGTTTTATTATTTCTGGCATATTGCATACCTAAGCTTAAAAATTAGAAAAAATAGCTTATTAAAATAGGAATTTGAAAGCACTGGAAGGATTCGGAATTTAGAAGAACTAAGAAAGGCAGGGGTTTGGGTACGGTTCTCTGCACAAACGCATATTCACAATTCTTGGTTCCTGGGCTTTGATATCCCATACAGACACATCAGTGAGGTGCTGGACAAAACTTTTTGGAAGGATGAATATACACCCCTCCACCATTTTGATCAAGGAATAGCTTGCAAATATACATAAGGGCAGCAGTAGCCTCTTGTCACTGTAAGTTGTCACTAGCTTTAAAAGATTAAAAAACCATTGGAAGCAACTCTTCACCAAGTCCTTCCCCATTGAAGAACATTACTGTTACAGCTCTGTGAGGAGTAAAGAAAGATCTAAAAGATCTATTAGATGTTGGAGGCTTTAGAGCCTCTTGCGGAAAAATGCTGGATTTTGTATTGCTTTATGTTTCTGGTAAACAGGATGCAGATCTTGAGAACAGGCTAGGGAGAAGCATACCTAGTAGGAAAGACTGAAAGAGAGAATCAGCCAAGGAGGGAGCATGGAAAGGAACAGCCTCCTTCTTGGAAAGTCTGTGGCTACTAGTAAGCACTGCTTTTCCAAAGAAAAGATGCCATGGAACAGCCAAAGGACTGCTGCTTCTAACCTTAATGACAATAAGCAGCCATCACAAGCTAGTCAGTCTTTCCTGAGGCATTTAATGTTTAAGGAGATGAAAACAGGAATTTCTTTTCTCTGGAAAGTTTCATACTTCATAGTAAGAAGTCTTCAATAGTATTTTATAAACTGATAAGGCAAAGAAAGTCAGAAACAGCTTTTTTGAAGGCTGTTTTTTCTTGCCTTCCTTCTCAATGGGAAGTAAGAAAAGGTTAGATAGCAGCCACACAAGGCTGGAGAGAGTGGGTGGTCAGGGTGCAAAATGTTAGATAACACAGCATTTTAGTTGGCTCTGTTATGTATCCATGACTACACCTTGAGTCCTGCCCAGAAACAGTGTTTAATTCATCTCAGAAAAGCAAATAAGTTAATTATCGAATAAATGATAGAGCCCCACCTACTGTTGTTTTACTGTATACATTTCTAGAAACAAACAATGCAAATACAATTCATTAGTGTAGGGATGGGTATTTCTTTTATAGGAGCCTTAATTATGGATTATAATCCCACAGTGCGTATGTTTTGCATACACACACGACTGCTTAACTTCCAGTTAAAATCCAGAAATATAAGTGGATTTCTTTCTATCACTCTGATTCTGGCTTTCCTGGTTAATATGAGTATACACATATAAGTGTACAAGGGAAAGACTAAAATTTTTCAAAAAGTCCTGAAAATTTTTTGGTCAGCAGTTGACAAAACGAATACTCATTTCGCTAGCAACACTGGGGTTTACAGTCACAGAGGTTCCATCACCCGTTACTGTCCTTACCAATTATCTGACACGTGACATTTTCCACTCAGACTCTCTCTGCTGATGTGTAAAGAACAAAGTATTCCAGCAATGTGAACATCCCTTGAAACAGCAGAAGTTTTGCAGTCGAAATAGAAAAGCTTAAATACAACATGCATGGAAGACAGGATATACATTATTCTCATTTTAAGTAAGTTGAACCACAGTACTCAGGAAGGCAGTGAAAGTACCATCCACTCAATAAAATGTCTTATCCCAGCTGACACCTATCCAATGCATCCCCTGCTTATAAAGAATGCAACACAGAAGTTAACTCCCAGTATACAAGAGGCTTTTAAAAATGCCTATTTCACCTGTAGCCTTGCCATGTGCTTTGCTTTTACTTTAGTTTTTGGAGATACACATTGCAAAGGGACTTGAAAGAACTTTTCTGAAATGCCACGTCCAAAGTGGGAGGCATATTTTGAAAACACCAAAACACATTCTTTTAACCTGTTACAATAATAAATCAGTATCATATTTTGCAGGTAACATCTTGTCTTTCAAGTCTTACCAGGTACTACAAGTTCACAGTTTGGTGCAATTACAAAATAGCAGCAGAACTGTGTCAAAACTACAAGGGAAAAAGACCTTGTGCAAGCAAAGTGAATTGAAATAGCTAATAAAATGTGACAGCTGGAGAAAAGGACCAATTCATGTATCGCATTGAGAATGGCAATAAGCTTCAAAAATCTGTTGTTAGCTGGCAGCAATTGTTCTGTTCTGTCAGTTTAATAGGTGATAAGCCAAAAAGGTGGAAAGAAACCTTCCATATTATAAATACACTTATTTCCACAAATTCATGGTAGTGTTTTGATAATGCTTATAAGCAAAGTTCTCCAAAATTTGGTTGCCAGTGTCTTAATAAAGCTAAATAAAAATGAATTTATAAATTCCTATTTGAGTATTAATTTCTTCTAATGAAGTAGACATCTGTCTAGCCTGACCATCTGCCCCTTCTTTGCTCAATTGTAATACTTGCTGACAACAGCTGATATGGTTTTACTTGCCCCCCAAAACATACTAGAACATTTGAGACTGGGCAAGCAAAGGACACGGTCATAAATATAGATTGTTTGTTGTCTAAGTTATGCAAAATAGTTGATGACAGGATGCTGAAATGATTAATATTCTTTCAATTTTGCACAACTTTGAGAAGGAGCTTTAGCTGAAAATTCTGACATTTTCTAAACAATATATTTAAACACTTCATATGTGATGGTATTTTCAAGACCTGAATGTTTGTAATACTACAGTAAGCATTGATAACCCACGAATGAGAGACAACACCTTATTCTTGGTACTACAAAGCACTCTACACCAACCTCAAAATATATAAGTTTTCACAAATTCACAAAAAAAAAAAAAGTGTTTAACTTTAAATGATTTTGTTTTGTTTTCTCTTTGGACACCGAATGAAAAAAGGAAATTTTGAACTTTCTAGTTTTCAATACTGAAGGCTTGAATAGATTCATATGATTCTCTTCAAACAAAGAAAAGACTTTTTATAAGTCTGCGCAAGAAGCAAAACCTGTCCTTTCTAGCATCCCTGAGGGAAACAAATACAGAATGCAGGACAGGGAAGAAGCACCAGAAATTGAAAAATTAGCAAACTTCATTCATCACTATGTGCCTGAAAAATGAAATTCAATGTGGGTGGCTAGAACACTCTTTTGAACTTTCTCCTCTCCTCCTCCTCCCCTCACCACGGTTAAAATTTGAGGTGTAGCTGTGCTCCCACCTGTCTTCAAAAGTCACCCACTGTGCTTGCCCACGTATTGCCCACATTAGTTGATTAAGCAAGATGTGCAGTATTACATGCCACAGAATATCTCAGGTAAGAACAGGCTCCTGCTGTCTTGAGAACAACTTTTCAGAACTTAAAAGCACATGCAGGTATTGCATATAGTGTGACAATATTTGAGCTTAAACTATATATGTGATAGGTTTATTATATCCATGAAAAGCTTGGGTTTTACTTATAGTATGACGTTTCATATTTATATAACATATATTACTTCCTGATCAAAATCAACAGAGGATTAGGAACACAGTTTTGAAAAACATATTTAAGAAAAGACACATCACTCCCTGAGTATTTAGAGCATATCCTTGAACAGCATGGCATTACGCACACACTAAAAGTTCCGCATTTCTAAGTTCTTCTGCAGAAGTATATTTTTTTCAAGGATGAGCCACACAATGGCTTTGATGTTTGCATGATACTAGGACACCAGTGCATTAAACAGTCTATTTTTCCCTCAGGGACATCACTGCAAGGACTGAGGAGCTGTGGCAGCAAAAACCACTTTGTTAAATAAAAGTGCCAAAATCCAATGGCAAAAGAGAGAGGAACCTAAAATGGTGCAAAACACTTCTGGCCAGTTAATATCAATACATTTTATTGTTGTCCATAACACCAGGAGGCCAGACCGTATAGTCTGTGGAATTTCTTTAGCACTGGCTCAAAGAATTTATGACATGCAGTTCTTATTATTAAATTACCAAAATAACTTACTCTGGAAAAAAAGAAATACGTGTAAGTCTGATATTTAATGCAGAAATTTGCTAAATAGTTGAAAGTGTCACTAGACTGCTGAATAACTCGGTATTGGAATCCTTCTCTGATTTCTAGATCTGCTTTTAAAACGTAACTGCTCCTCTGAACATACAGGCTGTTTTGTTGGCTAAGGTCTATAAATTTGACAATCTCAGCTGGGTTCTGACTCTGCCGTGTTCTCTGAAATGACAGGGCTTCCTGAGAGTGAATGCATCTAGGAGATAGGAAGGAAAGTTCTGTTTGGAGTCAGGTTGAACAGGAGAGAGGCATGCCATAGCCAGTTTCTGACAAACTAAATATGAGATGAAGAAACAGGAGTATGTCTGCTGCTCGTTTTCCATAACAATCACCATTTTGTCCTCAGAAATACACCCAGATTGAATACACTCTAAACAGACATCGAAGTCTTGTGAAGCAGAACTATTTTTTAAACTTCCATCTTGCTAAGTATACAATCCACAGAATCCTCATTACCAGTTAGGACCATGTGTGAATACCAATTTTCACATCACGTGGGAGCGTGAAAAATGGAATTTTCTCTAGGACACGTCAAATGACTGGGTATAAATGTGAAGGGGCAGTCATTTGGAATAACTCCATTGACTTTGCAGACCTAGGCAGCTTTACACCATTTGAGAGTCTGGCCTAAGGTACATATTATTCTGTTTAAAATATTTCAAGCATTCTAGTAGTATCTTCTAATAGCAGCTTTAAAAATGCATTGCAGGCCCAAGAGTATGTTCATATTAGGTGTATTTTTTTCTCATATAACAGACTCAAAATGGGGAAAAAAAATTAGAAATATCAGAAATATTGTAACTGCAAACTCATATTCCGACCCTGATACTACATTATGGATATTAAGAAGAAGGAAGTATTCCAATAATACTCATGTGAACTTCAACTTAGGTCACAGAAAAATCGTTTTGCCTATCACACATTCAGAACAGGCAAATTCATTATCACAGTAAGGTGTAAAGTGAAATTGGAGACTGCAAATAAAAGGCACACAGGTTTAAGAGGCATGTATGCTTATAGCCTATTTAGAATGAAAAGTTTTTTAGAAAGTTAGATATAGCATATCTGCCAACCTGCTCCACCTATTTCTCTCATGTGTAAAATGTCCTGAACCAAAAATATTTTGCTGCCAGCTTCAAGTAGAATTGAGTCCTAAGAGAAAGGCAACTTTTAGTGACAAGTTCAATGCAATTTAACGGTGTGTGAATTTTAAATAAAGCAAAGTGAGAGAATATCAGCGCAGCTTAATGCTGCAGACTGTGGGAACAGATTTGTGGTTGTACTGTTGTCTGCATCTTTATTTTCCAGGTATACCAGCTGCATCAGTGCAAGACATTTCAGATTGACTTCACAAGTCTACTTATTTTCTAAGTTGAATTAGGAAGGTTGCAAACTCTAAGGGAAAGACCTTTCAACTCCTAGCATGTTCTGTTCTCTATTATCTTCTCATGTGTTAATACTTTAATCATGACCTAGCAAGAATATATAAAAATTATATAATAACAACCAGTAAAACAACTCTCTCTTTTTCCATTTATACTGTCTCTTTTGTAAAGACACCCATATCCTTTTAACTACAGAGGCATACAGGTCAGCATAGTTGCAAAACCACCTTGAAAAGCTACATAAATTCTCAGCTGCCAGCCTGCTGTGAGCTCCTGGAGTAGCTGGGCTAACCAGTTAAAACCTGTCTGCAGTGACTGAGGAGTAGACATACCCTGTGTGATTACAGACAGGCAGGGAGTATGACCAACATACGAATGGCAAATGCAATGGTGGAACTTTATAAAAACCCTAAAGATGCTGTTATTCATTGGTCATTCAAAAGAGCCAGAAGAAGTTAGGTTTCCAAATTCCAATAAAAACTAAAAGAAGCTGGGTAGCTAATACTCCTTCAAAATCCTATTTCTGAACTTTATATGGAATGATTAAGCAGATTAAAGATGCAAGAACAATTTAAATCTTGAGGATAACTGGAGAAATTTCTACCAAGTCTCACCTTGGTCAGCAGGGCTGTTGTGTGCCAAAAAGAAAAAAAAAAACCTGGGGATGGCTTTATATTGACTGTTGTTACCACTTTATTAGAANCCCCCCCCCCCCAAAAAAAAAATATTTTGGACATAATTATATATACTAATGTGCACTGCCACTTCACTGAGCCCTCCTGGCCTTTGTCTAAGTATAGTTCAGTTTGAGCTCTAACTTCCCATCTAACTCTGGATGATGGATTTTCCTTGATTTAATGTCATGTAGCTTCACCTGATATTTAATTGCATTTACACAAAATGCAAGCCTAATACGAACCACCACCTGTTCACAATGCATATCCTTCTTTTGCCTTTTATCTCATGCACCAAATAGTCCAATTATATTGGAGCCACATGAACCCTCTAATTGTTCGTAGATCTATTTATCTACATTTGTCATCAACGAAAACATCAAGTACATTTCTGAGAAGTCTTTATCAGTCAAGTCCTCTCTCTCCACTGGCACACATTTGACCAGGAAAATGGTCATAAACACATTTGACCACACGTTTGTCCTGAAAAATAAATGGCTGACCCAATTGAATAGGTTACGGCTGAAATAAAAATAAACTTCCTTGACACATTCAGCTACTGCTTATTTTCAGCCAGAACTGCTAAAGATTTGCAAATTTGTAAGTATCTGAAAACATGGATCTTTAAACTATCCGTTAATGAATCCAAACTTTTTTTTATAGCAACAGGCATATTAACCTTGATGTTCTACTCTACAGCTTAACAAATTATATATGGTTTACCAGAGTTTAGTTTCACTTCCTCTGTGGAACTATCATGTTGTAATGAGGTGAACTCCTACAACATAACTGAATATACTATGTGGATTGACCTTACATATATAAAAATGTTCAGGTTGCTAAATTTGATATGAAAATGCTATTATAGGTTCAGGATGATTAATAAATCAACAGAGTCCTCAACTTAGCAGTCAGTATTCTTTCGAAGCATTAAAATGCTTATTTCACTTGTGTTATTTTTTCCATATTCTTTTTTTGCTATGAAATCTTTTGCAAATTCCCAGCTGTAACATTGAGTTTCCTCTCTTTGTACTCAGCAATTTATTATTCTACATTCTCCTTGATGTCAAATGGGACTACTAATAGAGTAGGCACTCATTCCTGACTATAGCACAATTCTTTGTTTAGAAAATCCAATATAAAAGGGGAAAAAAGGAGTAATATAAGGATTTAGATATTCTTATTTTATGTTGAAAAATTACAGTGCAGTCTTCTACTATTTCTGCTGAAAACACAGAAACTATCTTTAGTTATTTTCCTCAACGCATTTTTCCACAGTGACTTCTCAGCAATCACTGGAAAACAAATCTTTGCAACAACACTATAATATTGGGAAAAAAAAACCCAAAAAGCAAGAAATGTAAAATCTTTCCAATGATCAATAAAGCTCTAATCATGAAATGAAAAGCTATCAGTACGTCTCAGAAAATAACTCTTGCACAAACACAAATGCTAGGATTCTGCACAAAGAGATTTCCATTTGGCTTCAATTTCCAAAATATGAATATAGCACTAATTTTATCTTTCAAGACAGAAATATGAATATTTTGTAGATAAAAGTGTATGGTCATTGCAAGTATCAATAAATAATCTGAAACACTGATTGAAAAGTAATTTTATTTAGTATAAGTTCTTCATTGATAAAGGATATTTATTTTGTATTTGGAAATCTTCAAAGTCATTTCAACAGAAACATGTAGGCTGTAGGAACATTTATCTTTGTGATGTTGCAGCTCTGTAAGGAATAGAAGGTATATGGAGAAGTCCAAGGTGTCAACCTTGATGGGCAAAAGTAATACTTCTTTTTCTTTGTCTCTCTTTTCCTGCAAAAAGGCATAGCACTATCTATACTAGTGAGCATATAACCTCACTGAATTCTGTTAAAAGTATTAGCTTTTCCCACTTCATCATTGCTTTATTAATGTTTCTTTAGTTTTAACAAACAGGAAGTGAAATAATAGTGAAGAAAAATGAAGCATTTCTAATAGAAAAAGGGTGAAATCAGTGCTGTAATTCTGCATAACATTATGCAACTTAATCCTACTGGGACAGACCTTGAAATAGAAAAAATGGTCCAATTCTATTCAAGTAAATGTGAATTTTAAGAGTTAAGATTGAAATGCGTTGATTTTAATAGTTTAACAACATAATATGAAGTAATTCATGAAGAATGAGTCCATAACATGCCTCCATGAAATCAAAAATACCTTTAAATCCTATTGTAGGGCATGAAAATAATTTGAATTTTGTTTATTTGTTTCTATGTTTTAATCCACAAGAGATGCTAACATATTTCCTCCCCTGAGTAGGAAAAGAATCAAGGTATTTTACAATTCTTGATTATTTCTGCCTATAAACAGGTTGCTCTGTATAGCTTATTTGATTGTTCCTTAACAGCAATTTCAGAAAGGGGATTTAATAAGCCAAAGAGAAGCCAAGACCAAAGTAACTTAAGACTATTTTCTTCAATTTCTGTTTCCTCACTCGGCAATTTTAATCCATCCACTCTAACAGTGTCACTTTAGCAGTGTGATATCGGGAAGAAATCAAGTCAGATTTCACAGGAAGTATTTTCATAGTAAGGGAAGGAATAGAAGGGAAAAAACCCTCCCTCTTTTGCTCATACAGCTAACTATTTAGGAGACAGAAGATATGAACACTATAAATATGAAAGGCTTAATTTATGGTTCATAGTTGTTCTCTCCATTACCAGGAAAGAGAGGAAAAAATCAAAAGGAAGGGCATATGAGGCTCGTTAAAAAACTGTGTAACTCTACAAGAACCCTGGTCCCACTGACAGTAGCCAAAATGCCTACAGGTGCTGTAATTTGCATTTAATTTTGCATAATTTAAAAAACAAACAAACATACATAACGAGTGCACAGTTAGCTGCTTCTTGTCAGATTCAACCATTGCTGGCTGTTTAATTACTGACCAGCAATAGCAATGTGTTCTTTCCTAACCTGCAGGCACACAGCCCTCGCTGGTGATGGTGTGGCATCTTGCGACACGTGGCAGCCTGA
The DNA here is from genome assembly GCA_008711295.1 of Anarhynchus alexandrinus. Taxonomy (NCBI): domain Eukaryota; kingdom Metazoa; phylum Chordata; class Aves; order Charadriiformes; family Charadriidae; genus Anarhynchus; species Anarhynchus alexandrinus. The sequence continues at coordinate 6,315,150 of VUYV01000005.1, forward strand.
CTCACAGGGCAAGGTTTGCTGTTTTCCCTGCACCTTGCAGAGGCTGCTGGCAGCCGCGTCAGGAAGGTTGCAGTGTGCAATGGAGAAGACAGGGAGTAGCCAGAGGTTTGCAAACAGTTTAACCCCTTTCTCAGTCAAAATACTGAAAACTCATCCCTACCCAATATTATTAAGGCACAAAGTGAATTTAGAGCAAGAAAATGTATCCCTGCCTGTATTCTCTTGTCCTGCTACGAAAGTAACCAAAGTGTCTGTACTGACCAGCTCAGCGTTGAAAATGCTGCTTGTGGAAAACAACTCAGTATCTTTACAGAAATCCTAGTCAAGTACCTGTTCTAAGAGATAGCCTGATTAAGCCACAGACAGCAGGAGATGGATTTGCTCCAGAAGAGTAGGAACAAGTTTCAGCAACAAGAGGCAACAAAAAGATGGGAAAAGTGTGGATGGGGGGAGGAGGAGCACAGGGATAGGGAGAAGGGCTCATTTCCTTGCCTTGCAGGAGAGCAGTATGGAAATTTAATCATCAGGAAAGAAAGGGATCTAAAAAAAAGTACCTCTCTAGCAGGAAAATGTCATGTCGTTTCACCAGTGTCAACTTAATTCTACAGTTGTTACCCTTTTCTTTATAGTAATACCATTAAGAGGTGTATATTTCCTGAGAACAAATATCCTTCTTCCCTTCCCAGAAATTAATGGATTTGCAAAAGAACTTTAATGCAAATCAAGACTGACTTTATCCTGTTTCAGGAGCTAATTTTTCTTTTTCAAAATAAATTCTGCTGAAGACAATAGAAAACAGTAAATTGGATATGCCAGTTTTCTTGTAAGCACAGTATTTTTCAGGCTGCTTTGAAAGCTGGAAAAACCAGAACATGGGATATAAAAGTATTTTAGTCCACAATCAATCTATCATGCTGGCCTACTTTTAGGCAAACCTGTGTTAAGGAAAAAGAAAAGAAAATGAAAGCAAGCTAAAAGCGACAGAGTGTAATAGCTTGTAGTGTGTGAATAGTCCAACCAATGAACTTTCTAGACCTACGCAGAAAATGAAAAAGGTGAGCTTGTAGGAAAATGTTTCATTTATATTCCTGATAACGAATCACACTGGTTTACCATACATAGCTGCAGACTGCCCTTCCACTTTGAGCAACAAAATAAAATGGTTTTAGGAAAGGTGAATGGAAAATTCCTCTTCTGTAAATAGATTTCACAGGTGAGATAATATAAAAAGAGATAGATTTCCCATAAAGGGCAAGCATACTGCAGCTTTAACTAAGACTGTCTAGTCTCTGCAGGATCCCAGCAGTGGCACGCTGAGAAAATCCCTATCAGCAATTTTTATTCGCCTTCCACCCCCTACCAGCTCTAATAACACCTGCTAAATTTATTTGCACGCTCTGCTATAGGAAATAAAAATTCTGTTTTGAATGATGCTTTTTAAATATCATCTGGAATGCAATATCCTTTGTGAGAGAACAAAGTAAAATACCCTTTTCAAGGAAGTCACGATGTTTCAGATTAGCACAGTGGTCCCATTCTTTGTGTCAAGTGATGTAAGAGCATCTCCTTATGTCACCCGGTATTTGTGTTGTTCAGAGACATATAATTGTTTTATGGATCCTCCCCAGTTCCCCATGAGCCTCAGGGTCCCAGCCTTTTCTGTCCTCCCCTTCCACTTAGCTTCCATCATAAAGTGTTTCTTCTTTAAAGGTAGCACCTCTTACTTGCTTATTTCCTTAGTTTATCAAAAGTATTCATATTGTTCAAAGGCACAGGAAAGGAGGAGAAAACTCCCCAATCCCTCCAAATCCTGAGATACTGTAGCTAGCAAAGTGCTGGAAGAGCAAAGAGACAAGTAGCTTAGAGATGGAGCTTCATGAATGTGAATGGGATTCTCAATGGATTGAGATTCCTTGTCATCCCTGAATTGTCCCTTGCCCTTACTCCCTGTCATACCATATTCTACCTGGACTACGTTATATCAGAAGCTTTCCAGTGGGATTACTGAGATCAGTGACAAAACCCTCATATCAATGGAATTCAGTTAACTGCCAGAGACAGATTTTTGGCAAGAGGTGAAGCTGGGTGACTATTACTCATCACAATTAGAGAATCTAAAATTACCGTATTAGTAATCAGCCAACTGCTTATTTGTCACTCCATCCCTGAAATTACACATCTTACACACATGGTGCCATTTCAGGAAATGACATCAAAACCATGTAGGTCTTCTTATATAATTAGGATGTTCTTAGTAGAGTGCAGCATCTGCCCCAGTAATAACTACTTGTGTGTCCTATATTCGTAAGTACCCACCTTTCAATAAGCATATACCCAGCCTGGATTTATAACAATTTATAACATCATTTCAAATGTTATATATACACAGTGGTTTTCAATACTACAATATGGCAGTTAAAGGAGATTGCCTGGGAGTTGACGTGTTTTGTTAAATTCTATTTACATTTACTTGCAAATTAATTCTGATTTCCTGCACGCCTGATACGTTAGATGAGAGCAGAAAAGTAGGACAAATCCTCATGACAAGACAAATACTAAGTTTGAGGGGAGAAATACTAACTTAAAAAAAAACCACTACAGGTCTTTGAATCAGCATCCTTCCACTATTGCTGCCAGAAATGAAAGGTTGGGACAATTGCTTGTAAGGTAGTCTTGTTTCACTGCAGCTTTTTCAAGTATGAACAACTGAGGTACTATAAACAGAAAATCTGTTTGGGGCTGATGGACTTGTGGTTCCTTCTGGTATGTGCTGAGATACATCCCAGAAAAGAAACTTCAGTTTCAGCATATCGGAATATTCTGGATCCAAGCCCACTGATAAATTCCTCTGTTTATAAGACAGTTAAAGATACTATGTCTTTTTCTTTTGTATCTGCCAAGAAATATTGGTCTCATACACCACAGAACAATCCCATGCACATCTATACAGGCACCCTAAGACTCTAAGAATTTGATTAGCCTTTATGTAGACATGAAAAAATACAGTAATCACACACCAGCTGATTCACCTCACACAGAGACATTTCATGAAATTGTCTCCTCCATTTATACAATAATTTTTCCCCCCAAAAATTCAGAGAGACTTTAATGTCTTTAAGACTTTAACGAATGTAAAGATGTCTTTTGTAATGGAACAAAATAAAAGAAATAGGTTGATTGACTATGCACAGTTTGCACAGAAATGGCAACAAGAGCTCTAAAAGATTGGTTGAGCCAATAATCAATACCCAAAGAATATGTAACAAACTGGAAATGCCTCATAGAAACCAAAGTCTACTGCAGAACAAACAAACAAACAAACCATGCCCCAACAATGGGTGTTTAATTGTGTCGATCTTTAAAATCCTGATGGCAAAATCCATTTAGATCCTAAAGATCCATATAGCTTATCATTAATAAATGTTTACGCAGGGTTTACATATAGTGCACTTACTTAGATGAAAAAAGATTGTTTACCTCTCTGGAAAAGATACAATAGAAAGCCGAAAAAAAAATCCCAAACCCGGGAAATAGATATTGAAATTATTCTAGCTGGTGAATTACTTTAGGTGTTTTGGATGAGTACTTAGTTTCTACAATAATTATGCTGTAGGCAGCAAGGACTGAATGCGGTGTCAGCCTTACACTATTCTTTTGTTCCTTGGAAAGCCAAAACCCACACATTTTGTATTGTATTTAACTACAAGATAGTAATATCTATACATTTATTTATATCTTGTTTCGCTAATTTGGCAACCTAACAGTCGGTATTTTCTACTCTTCTTTCTGATTCTTTGTAATGTGGTATTTCCATACCCAAGTGCTTTAAGACAATGCTGACAGAAACTTCACTAGGGACTAGATCCTGGGTGAAGAGAGCCCTCTCTATTCAGCTAGATAAACAAATCAGTGACTTTGCTTCCTTGAATATCTCATAAAAATCTGGTTCACTGACTAAATGAAGCATGGACTGTGTAGCTCCTTGCAGGGCAGACGCTCTGGCTCCAGCAATACTGATAAATAAATGTGAGCTACAGTGGAAGTCAAGTATTGGACCTTTTGTCATTTACACTGCTTAACTCTCGGTTTAGTTCTCGTGCCTATTTGGGACAGCTAAAACTGTCTCCAAGACAATATCTTAGGCAAGCTTTGAGGGATACCGAAGTATTTATATTCCGTATTATTTGTGCTTCCCGTGTGAGATCATCCTGGTCGAAGGCCTACATCTGTAATTGCAACCAGTCTGCTCCAGTTGTACGGGTGTCGGTCAGTTTGCACAGCCTGCTTTGGAGACAGGGCTCACTTTCCCATCATTTTTTATTTAACATTAAAGATTAAAGCACGCTCCTGGAACATGTAAAAAAACCCAGCGTGAATCAAAGCCCCAAATCCATTCCCTGATGATACCACAGCAGATTTTGAAGTCAGTGTATTTTGGAGGTGCTCACACCCTTTGCATTTGTATTTGTATTAATAGATATTAATCTGTTCTGAATCTGGGAAAATATCTCCAAATTCTTAATGTTTTAAGACAGTGCTGATTCATTATTTCCTTTGTCTGTTAAACAGAACCCCAGTCTCATAAGTTGCTTAAAATATTAAAACCCTCAACATTAGAAATGATGCAATTTAACCTTGTAGCATTTCTGAACCTAATAAATGTCTATCAGTTACAGGGACCAACAATTAAATGCACTAAACTCTCAAAACAATTCTAGGAAATGCATGGGCTGCAGCTTTTCTGAATGAATGCGCCTGGAGCATAAACCCACGTGGCTGCTCGTAGTTCTGTGAGGCTTTTTGTGTCTTTACATTTTCCTCTCTATCTCTTCTCTTATCCTTTTTTCCTTTTCTGGACATTGATCCTCAGATGAAAATACTGAAGCTGAACAAAAACTTGGTTTTGATAAGAGGAAACACAACACACTGACTGCATTGTTGGGGGCAAGAGATGATTGCAAGGGAGTATGTTGTGCTGTTCTTCCTCCCCAGAACCGCATGGCTTTAGCTTCAGTAGCAGCCTGCTACAGAAGCAGAGAGATTTGTGGCACTCCATTTGATTTCAAATGCTGTCAGGAAAACTATTTCGGAGGGAAGGGGATTGGGAAGTGGAGGACTTAGGAAATGCTTTCTTCTGCCTTGCTCCCACCATTCCAGGCTTTAATTTTATTTCCTTGCATCTTTGATCTAAATAAAAAACAAACAAAATTTATTCCATTTGTGAAGACAAACAAGCGCCCCTCAGTCGGATTTTACTTGTCTGTCCATACTTATACGGCTAACAGCAGGACTTATATTTATGAAGCTCTAGCCCACCAAAAGGCACGACACCGAACAGGCAGAGAGATGTCATAAAGTTATCCCCGACACCAGAGATTCTCACGGCAGCATTTGCAAGGTGGCAAAATAGGTAAATATCAGTAAGAAATGAGCAGGCAAAACAGAGGTAAGAACGGAGACAGATGTTCCCCAAAATCTCTGTGGTGTATTTTGATATGCAGAGTAAAGAAACCTGCACCAAACATGTGCACAGCCTTTCACTAACATCCTTAACATTACTGCATTTTTAGAAAGCTTGGATTTTTTACAAAACATTGACATTTGAACGTGGAAGTGCATTGTATCATCTCTGTGTATGTGGAGTTGCAGGGAACAATAAATTGATGAAGAAGGTTAACGCAGATCGCCAAAATAAGCTTTTGTACACTTCAGCATGGAAGGTCTTGGTCCAGGGAAACCAACACACACAGTCATACGCATACACAAAAGCACAGCAGAACACTCAAGTGGACAAAAATGAAACTGAACTGTAAAGAAAGAAATCTATGTATCTTTGAAAGTGGCATGACACTGAAGTCAGGGAAAATGAGGAAGAAGTATAAGCGTTCATCGCTAGGAGGGAAGATGCTAGTAGCACAGAGCAGGGGGAATGCTTTTCTTGGACAGATTGAACCATTATTGAAAATGGTCAAGGTTATTGATAAATAAGTGGTGTTTGAAGGGAAAGAGACAGCTATTGTGTTTACCTAACATAATAGGGCATAACATATGCCTCTACCATCTGCTCTCCCCGTTTGCAGCTGAGGTCAGCTCCTTATCTGTTATCAATGTTGTAATCAATAATCTATCTCTAATTTCAATCTCTTCTTGGGGAGAATAGACAGAATGCTGTACTACCTTGGTACCACTTTTACTAGCAGTTACACACACCTATGACAGGTTTTAAAAATGTATATTATTGTGACGCTGCTCCCAGAGAAGCTTCTGTAAAACCGTGAGTATCTCAGAGCTAGGTAAACAGAGGGGAAACTGGAACTCAGTGTAAGCAGCTATTCCCCAAACGTCAGCACTCAGGATATCATGTGAAGTCACTGTATGATGCACAGGGTAGCACAGATCCAGTTCTGCATCTACTAAGAACTGTGCATTTATTCATTTTCATAATATTATGGATAGCATTTTACGAAGAGTTTTCAAAAGTCCAAGGGTCTTTTATCAAGCATTTTAGCAACCTGCAACCAGGAATGCTATTTGAATATGTAATAGGAGCACACAGAAGAAAGGGAAAACAAATAATGCACACCAGTGTAGTCCAAAAGTACTCTGTCAGTCACAAGAAACTAGCAAAATGAGGCTGATGCATTCCAGACCACAAGGAAATGGAAAAAAAGAGCAGAGATTTAACTTGCCTGTGATTCTATCTTTTCCATAGCAGGAAGAAAGATGGTACAGAGGCAAGAAGAGGAGAAGCCAGTAACATCTCAGATAAGAGGCATGAAAGACAGTGAAGACAAAACAGAGAGAAAGAGAGATTTTGGCTTAATGTAAGAAAAGAAGAGGGAGCTACCTGTGACGTGGTATTCCTAGGTTATATTAAGAATAACTATTAAGTATATTGTAGTACATGTTGTTGTTTTCTCTTTTTATAGCATTACTCTGTTATTGCAAGAGGACATTATTTTATCCTTTAGCCTCGTCTAGTGAGAATACTGTGACTGACCGGGCACATAAAAAGGCATGCTCTGCTTTTGCTGACCATGTGCACTGGCACACTTAACAGAGACTTGCATGAGAGGTGGCAACACCGACGAAGGAAACAAAGTGTCATCTGGTCACTGGTACCGGTCATGACATCTCTCTGGCATGTTGCAAAAGGGTGTGGATTATACCTGAATACTGAGGATCTCCAGAGAAGTCCTGTGTGTGATAACTGCAATTAAGCCTCCATATTAATCATCAGAAAATGGGTAGAAATCAAGATTTGCAAAAGTTTTCTCATTTGGTAATTGATGCAACATATATGGACTTTAAAAATCTTTGGAAACTCAAATTTAGATCTTATGATTATGTATGCATAGTATTTAAGCTACTTAATATTTCAATGTTAGAATTATTTACCATGTCAACAACAACTGGTCAACACCTTTGAGCTGAATCAATATTGCTGTTCTTATGCTGCTATATTAAATTAAATACTAAATATTTTTTAAAAGCTACAAATGGAAATAATGTGTATGTAGGTCTAACTACAAAATGAAGATTATACTATACTGGGGACATTATAATATTTATACATAAAATATTATAACAATAAAAGTATCAAAATGTTACTTTGTGAATCAAGCATCAAATGTCTTATTTCTACATATAATTTGTTTTCAAGAAACTTTCTGAAAATGTTCATTAAACATGCAAACTATTTGTAATACAGTAAATCTGTAATTTGGACAAGACAAATTCCAGAAAACCTGCAGGGTGTTAGTCTTGATTTATGCAATATGTAGAAATGGACAGAAATTATTCAAATGCATTTATGACTCAGTTGTCAGTGTTTGTGCAAAAAGAATGGAGTACTGAACTCCTGCAAATAATATTTAGAAGGCAAAATGATTTATCTGAGATATATTGATTTTCTTTGCATGTGAGATGAGAATTACCATGACTTGTAAAGCTGTGCATGCTATTAATCATTTGCTGTTCTAACTCACTCTTCATGTTAACATTATTATAGGTGCTATTTTTCTTATGTACACATTTATGGAAATAAGATAGTAGCTGCATTTCTTTTTAACTCAAGAATCAATTAAAATTTAAACACATTCAGCATACCATGCTTTGATATTTCATGAATCTGTCATCATTGCTCTAGTATAATATTTGAAATTGTGACTGTCGAGTTGCTTTCTTTAATAAGGGGGATGGACACCAGAACCCAACCCAAACCCAGACCTCAGAATAGGTAAACCGGAGGGATGGAAACAGAAAAAAAAGAGGGAGACCATTATGAGATCCAAGGAATGCATGGTGAATAAGAAATAAAGGTGAGAAAAATTTAACATGGAAATAAAAAAATAAATACCCAAATTTCCTTCTCGTTGTTAGGAGTTAGAAAATTTGGGGTTGTGAAAGCAATCGTTTTTTTCCAACATTTTCTGCACTTGAGGATCATAATTTTTCCTCAGATCTAAAAAAGGAAAATCTACATTCAAATAAAAAAGATAAAAACCTTCAGTTTCCAATTTATTCATCTGCCAAGACTCATATGATAAAATCCTAACTTGCCACTTAAATCAACAATTATGCAAGCACCACCGAGCTGAAGTAAGTGCTACCGTAACCACATGGCAGCACTTCAGCCACATTAAGATTGTGAGTGCAACTTCAAACCAAAGAAAGATGAGACATTGTGACCTTATACTCCGGTGAAATTCTCCTAGCCATATTTGCAATCATCTCTCAACTCGCAAAATGGTTCGTGATTTTTTTGTTCCTTTTCTCTTCCTTTATTCTCATGAAAAACCTCAAAGATGGGACTTTTTTCCAGCATCATAGTTGCTCACGGAGACGCCACCGATATCTCCTCTGGGATTCAGTTATTATGGGGGGAGGAGAGAACTACTTTTTGTACAAGCATCCATAACTTCCTGAAGAATCCAAGGGCCAGTTACCCCTTTGAAAATTATTAGTGCACTCATAAGCAAAAAGTCCCAAGTCTGGACACAGGCAAAATGTCAAGCCTAAGAATAGTTTTAAATAGAATGAGTTTGTAATTTGGCACTGGGAATTAAAAGTCTCCTGTTTTCCCTTAAAAGTTATACACCTGTGTATCCTCACAGTGCAGATTACAGTTAACTTCTAGGGGCCTCGAATAAGGTCGGACGTCTACTGTTTTAAAGCCCACATACTCAGGAAGAAATAACCATTATCCTGTTTGAGGAATATGAGCAGAGGAGACAGAAGAGTTGTGAAAAAGAGCGTGTTACAGAGGCTGCTTATTTTACAGCTGAATACTGAGAAACTAGATGCCTTTTGCAGACTTCTGAGTGTCAGTTTAAAACCTTAATTGATAAATTTTTCTGTCACTCGGATCAACTAACAGATCATACTCTGGGATGTATAACCCTACCGATACGGCCAAACTGCAGCATTAAACCAGTGCTGAATGAAACAGAAGAGGAGGGGGTGTTCATGAATCCTCCTTTTTGTGCTTCACAGCGTCTTTCTTACCTGGAGGGCTTCTATACAAATGCTGACCTAGTCAAACTCTGCTTAGCTAATAAAAATCAAGCAAGACAACAGCCTCGGGTGATATTGCTGTAGGCAATTCAGATGCTTTACAAAAAACTGGTACTGAAAATTTTATAGCCAATTTTATTTGAGCAACAACAGTGAAGAATCTGAACAAAACACTGAATCAAATACAGAAAAGCACGAAGCATTTCAGAAAAACTGAAGCCAAAAAAGGGAAAGTGTGGGTTGATGAAATGGAAGAAGATGGGCAACTAGAGAAAAGGTGTTAACAAGTGAGTGCCTCACAAAATTACTAAAATTTACCTTTCCTTCCATCTTTCCCCATTAAGGAAGAACGAGTATTGTATAAAGATGTGACTATTTTTCAAAAACATCAGAAATAAGCCCCTATCACAGTTTTTTCTAGTCATAATTAGCATTTTACAAACTTCTGACTCTACTGAAATTAGTGAATTGTTAAAAAAAAATTTCTCTCTTCAACGAGGAGTAAATTATTTAATGAAAATTTAAACTGTCACGTATGATTTAAACATATGCATAATTTTGTAACTTTTTTGTTTTAGGACTTATGAAATAGAAAAATGCTGATTTTTAAATATGCTTGCACATTGAAGGAATATATAAATTTTATAAAACAATTTGTAAAATAGCGGATTAAATTATATGTGTGTGTACACATATATAACTAAGACATTATTACCACGAATATTTTGATATTTTGAACAATGTCTATCGTGATATCTTATAACATGATACCTTCAATACTTTCCATTATTCCCTTTCCAGGTCTTCTATAATCGTAATATACTTATCTACCTGTATATAAGTATAAATAAAAAAAATATAATTACAAATTAAAGTTTAATAGAAGTATGGAATAACAAAAATTATCTGTTTTACATATAAATGCCTCTCCAAGAGGATAGATGGCATATCTTATTCCAATGTACTTTATTCCAGATCTAAAACCAAAACCATGAAAGTTCATGAAGAAATAAAATAAAATTCAATTATGCTCAACATAACAGTATGTTTTCCTACACAGTCAAGTAAAATTTTAATAGAAAAGTGTATATAATTAAACGATGTCTTTTAATAGTATACAAGGTTATTTGGTTTGATGATTCAGGGAACAGTAAGGCTCTACACAATGACTTAAATTTCTTTTCCCTTAAATGAAAATGTCCTTTTTGCTTTCTCTGCCTTGCTGTTTGTAATTTTTATTATCTTACAGGGTGCTATTTTACTTTTACGAAGGGCCTAATTGTTGAAAGCCCCTTTTAAACCAAGGTAGCATACCCCCTACCTCTTGTGTGTCAAAATGATTAAAATGTATATGTAGATTCATGCTTTTTTTGATTCCTGTAATTTGCTTGTGCAAACATTTTTAATTTCTTGCTATGTTTTCCCTTCCACTTATTATTGCAACCATCTTTTTATGCCCTTTTACTCAAGACCAGGTCAGAAAGAAAAAGAAATGACACTAGAACAGCTTTTTAAAAAACTACTTACAGCCTACAAGATTTACAAGGCAGCAGCTGGTTACAAAATAGACATATTTCTGTCATGTTTAGAGACTAGTGAGCAGAAAAACCTGATGGGATAGACTTTTGTTACCCTCTACCTGTATCTGTGGTACAGCTTCTAACCTGACAGAAGCTCTTTTTCTAGACACTGGATACTGAAAGGTCTTTTTGAAAGCTGGGAATAGAAACATTGAGGTGGTGGGGGAAAGTAAAGCAAAACTAGTCATTTGAGAAGATTTTGCTAAAATTATGCACTCATTTGGACTGAATCATAGGTATCCAATACCTGGAGAGCAGCTAAACTAGCTGATAGTTCTCTCTGTAAAGAGTTTTAAGACACCAGGACTATGTGAGCTATGTAGGGAATCAGGCAGGAAACTCAAAGGTCTTATTGCTTAAATTGAGATGTGAAAGATGTGAAAAGAATGAGAAATTCTAAGTGATCACAACTGATCTGACTGTCCTTATTTTCTGGTTACAAACAGTGACTAAATATGGGCAAGCATGTCATTTGGCTCACCATAACACATCAGGGTATCTCTCCTGTTTATTGTTAGAAGAGCTATTTGAATGCATGGCAATAGCTTGTCATTGAATCTTTAAGAAAAGAGGAACTTACACTTGTTGTTATTCTGGTGATGCATGACGGTGTTCCTAGTTATTCTGAGAACACATCCTTGTCAAGGCATGACCTTTCAGTTACAAGAACAAGAGGAATTATAGAAGTCTTTACGTGAATACTAATTTTACTTTACGTGAATACTAAGACTTTTAACAAGAAGTTTTATTAAAGTTTAGTAAATTTTATATTAAATATCCCAATCATCTTCAGGTTGATAGACTAAGAGAATAAAATGCTACATAGTGTTAAAGCTGATTTAGGATGATGACGTTTCTAAGTGTGTGGTTTTGTGTCTGTATTTTTAACCTTATTAATTCCAGAGCATCCTCTCAAAACCAGGTTACACTATTAACCCCACGGATTTGATTTTTAAGTAAATCCTTCAGTGCTTCTTTTTTATGCTAATTGCTGTGTGTGACAGGAAATAAGAGGGCAATTACTACAAACTGAAGACATCCTCTTTATAAAGATAGAGAAAAAGAATTTTTCTTTTATGTCTTTTAATAACCCTCAGTTCTTCTAATGATCTTAAGGACTACTTCCAATAAGAGCAAAATCGTGGTAGAATAACAAAGCAAGGAAAATTATGATTTTCACTTACAGTCCTTCTAACAGAGTAAAATTTTTCAATATTACTGTTTAGAATACAATTTGGCTTCCTCAGTGGTCATCTTTTACTTGATTTTCTATTTGAAATTTTGGATTATATTTCTCATTAAAAAGCCCAGGAAATTTCTGTCACTATTGCAAAATTTTTGTGGAAAGAGCATATGGCACTCTTCTTTCTTATTTTTTTTCTGACAATGTCTCTTGTTTTGTTTTCATAACTTCGGGCTGGGTTCATGTTGTATTATTTCTGCACAATATTTTCTTTTTTTTTTATACAACACTGTTAAAACATCCATAAAGATGTATACATGTCCTGGGTTTTGCTAAAAAGTCCAACATACGTGCACGTTTCTAAAGTTTTAGAAGGACATGAGTGCTATTCTTTTCCTGAGGTTCAGAGGAAGACAAATTCAGGAGCACGTCCTCTCTAAGAGGTAAAACGTGACAAAATAGAACTGGCAGCATTCTGAAAGTAATCAAAATGTTCCTACCTCATCTTTCAAAATAGTTGCCTTGACTCTAAGAAAATAAAAGTATTTTTCCTTCTGGAAATAGAAGAGAAAGGGTATTCATATTTACTACGAAAAGCAAGAATGATCTTTAATTCTGAAGGTCCAACAGTATAAAAGCTGATTAAAAATGACAGACTCTATTCAAAACAAACTATTTTCTTCCCTCAAGAAAGAAAAAGATGCATTTTCATTCCCCCCTCCCCGTTTTCAGCTTCCTGCATAAGTATTGGTATAATCAGAAATAGAAAACGCATAATCAAAATACCATTTAAAAGCCCGTTCTTTTGATATTTCCAATCTGACCAAAGGTGAAAGATGCGAGAAACTTGGAAAACAAGAAATTCTGTGAGATTTGTGGTCTATAGAAGACCAACATCCAAGAAAAAAATGGAGAGGAATTAGCAAATTTACATGTATTTATTTCTACAATGAACTTACGAGATGGTTAAATAACTGCACTTCAATGTCCTTTTCAATAAAAGAAGAATCATAAGAAGTTGTAGATTTAACACTTGCTTAGGAAGACAGAGGAGAATTTATAGCAAGACTGTTCTATCAAATGTTGAAAATTCTGGAATATGTAACTTAATGCTGGTGGTTACAGTCAAATGTCCAGGGCTTTAACCTAATTAGTGAATTCAGAACACAGGTTAGCAAAGTATTTCTTCTAAAAGAGTAATTTCTTACAGACAGCATAATCCCAACACTTCCCCCCCCACCCCAAAGAATCCACTGTTCATGTTTCCTTAGAAGAGCATGTTATGGTCAGATCAGTGTGGAACGTTGCTGCTGTTCAGTACTTTTTGTACAATAACTATGCTCATTGCTTAAATTCTGCAGCTGTGCTTGAATGCATAAGCAGCTTAAAACTTGTTTAGCAATCCACTCAACCTTTAAGAATGTAGAAAGCTGTTTCTGTTTCTCTTATACCTTCTAAGTAGCGTGCCATAAATGACATGTCAATGTCTTACCAACAGTATCACCACAGGATAAAAATGGTAAAACATTTTATATTACTTACATAAATTTCAAGTGAATTCTCAGGTTTCCATGGCAAAACATATTCATCTGGTGTTTTTCACAATATTTATTAATTTATTCAAAATCCCTAACTGAAATTCTATGCACATGCACACACAAAATTCCAAAAGATCTAAATGTACTAAACTCCCATAAATACAATCTTATATCACCACCATCTTGACACACTCCTATGCAAATCTCATGAATAATTATCTCAGCAGAAGAGCTTAAAAAATGAATGACCCACCCTGCTTGCTCTAAGAAGAATGAACAGATTTGAATAATATGGGTATAAAAGATAACAAGCAAGCTCATTATTCAATATTTTCCTAAAAGAGCCTCTCATTTATTTTCCCAGAGTGGCTTTAGATTTTCGTCTACAAAGTTGTTTAGGGAGGGAAATTTCAGATACTATGAACTTCTATATTGTATTTAACATGGGGACACAGCCAGTAGACCCTACTGCTAGATACGGGTCTCTATAAACAATGGAATTAAACTGTACCATACTAGGAAGCGGTTGCAATTACAGCTAACCGTTGATCACCCTGGCGAGGTCCATTACAAGAAAGAATGAACTGCATTTCTTTGGAACAGATTATGCTGCTTTGTTGAAACCATCTTCAAGGTGGGGGAAGAAGGAAGAAGGCCCCCTGTTCTTTGAGTGCGGCATGCTTAAGCAGATGGGACTATACATATGGATGAAATAATTAAGATTCAATATCTAAAACGCACTACACATTCTGCCCTCCCTGCAATTAAGAGATTTTACTTTAGGCTACGGAAGCATACTCCTACAAAAGCCAACCCAAAATAACTACAAAGAACTTTCTATATGTTAAGCTAAAAAAACACTCGAAAGAGGAAAGTAAGGCATGATATGCCATAACTGTTTTTCAGCACAGTAATAGCAGAAACATAAAGGTGTTACTCCAAAACACGATTTATGAATTAGTTTCACTCATGTTTATATTTTGATCTATATATTTTGTAATGCTCTACCTTCAATTAAAACACTCATTTTAAATTTTCTTTTAAAAGAAACTGTCTTATAAAAGTAGATAGTTATTCAAGGAAAATGAAGTAACTGAAATTAGAACACCAGCTGGGCTGCACCACATTTTCTGGAGAAAAAGCAAAATGGTGATCTTTAATATTTTCAACTAGGCTAATGACACTCAGGGGCTTGCTGACAAATGTTAAAGAGTGAATTTAACCTTTAACCCAAATGTAGTCATTAAAATAATATTCTGAAAGCTTCAAAATACATCCTTTTCCCATAACAACACTCTGCTCCTTAATTATGCAGTAGCTATTGTAGTTGATCTTCCATTTGTCTCACCTTATAATAAAGATTAATCATATTTTAGTTGCTACTTCAGCCTAACTGAGATTTCCAATCACTTGTGTTAGTTTGCCAGTAAACGCAAAATTTTGTCTGAACTGCAGATTTGGTATTGGCACATTTAATTATGACTCTAAATTGTGGCTACTTTTGAACACAGATTTCCCCTGAAACTTTCCAAAACCAGGATGAAAGCATATTTTTCATCATTTGTGATAGTGTTAAATGACCAATACACATCGTTAAAGTTTCTTGTACATGCTAGAGCCTCATTCAAAATCTAGGTTTCCTGCAGCCATAAAACCAAATGAAAATAGACAGAGGACACATTCTTGAAAAGTCAAGAGCATTTTTATAGAGATTTGACAATCCATTATTGGAACTTTATAACTGACTGTGGAGTTCAAGGAAAAGATTTATAAATATGGAATTTTATAAGCTTAAAATGTATGCTGTTATATGACAGTAGCTAATTACTTTAAATATCAGTGTTTGTTTTGACAACAACGGGAAAATATTTTGCTTTACCTAACACCAAATCAACAAGTAACACTTAAGAACAACTGCTGCACCACTAGCTATGATTCTGCTGAGAAAGAGGGATTCAATATACAATGCAAATGAGATGTAGGTTTCTGAAGTTCAGCCTTATTCTAAAAATTCTCCTTCTGCTCCTAGTCAGCCAGAAATTACAACTCTACTTACTGTAAATTACATCCATCATTTCAAGTTAATATACACTAAATGCATGATAGAGATTAAATCCAAACAAGATGTCTGAGGTTCTGTTCCTGTTTCTTCTCCTGGAAAACATATATTTGACTTGACTATGCATTTAAAAGTTGATGTCTCATCTGTCACTCATCCTGGCAGCCCTTCACTGATATTCTCTGTTCTGAGATTAATAAAAACTCTGCAGGCTCCTTATCCCCAGACTGAAGAGAGAGAGATGGAAGTAGACTCGGCCAGCTGACATAGAAAATTCCTTGGGTGTCCTTGCTCAAATGGAAACCAAAGATTTTCACATGAACAGCTCAAAGAAAAGCACTGTCTTACTCTATAAAAGGTAACAGTTTTTGAATAATTTTCAAAATCAGACCAGCAATTTCCACTTTTATTTTCCGTTAAAAAGGTGTTAGCAACTATCTTCTCTCTGTAATCGTATATGATGAACTGACATCTCTAAGAAAGTGCCTTGATACAACCAGACAGGTTAAAGTCTAACCGAATGAGAATATAGAAAATATGTTTAGAATGATGATTTTAAAAGCTGATCTGTCTCTTTGATACCACTCAAAACACAGTAAGTTGCTAGTGGTTACATCTTTTCTCTCTTTCTCTAGTAGTCAAACAGTTGTATCTGCTGAGATATGGAGAAGATGTGGCAAATCAGGGCCAGAATATTTTATGGTCCAATGATCTATGCAAACATTTGGGTTGTGGGTGAAGTCAGTTCATACAAAACCAACTGCTTCACTGGGAAATCTTGGAGACGTCTTGCCTCAATTACTGTAAATCATGGAAATTTAGACACTATTTTTGGATGTGAGAGAACAAGAAAGCCCCATTAAGCAAATGAAAAAGTTTGGCCTCATATCACATGAAAATATTCTAGGCACTAACATTTTGAATAAAGTTTAGGGAAAACTTCATCCTTAAAGGTATTTTTTGAAGAAAAAACTTTCTTCCTCTGAATCCAGTTCCATTAGAGGGTTCCAGGCTTTGAGTCAAGACAGATGAGCACATAAATTCCTTGGGAAAAAGAGCATAACACTAAACATTTGGTTTGTGCACTGGCTTGTGTAAATGCCATTCATAAAGGTCTAACAGTTCTCTGTATAGTTTGTAAAAAGCTTAGATGTACAGTTTTACTAGGGACAGTCATGGTCTTATAAGTCTACATTTTGAATCTAATCTATCATTATGCTTAGTTTGGGCTCTTCTTTTAGAGAATAACCCTTTTCTTCATATATTGAATAAAGCCCACTAAAATTTACTTATTAAAATAGATGGTAAAGTGATTACCTGTAAGAGCTGGCCAAAGTGGTTTCAACTAAAGGTTTTTAAATTGATTAATGCTTTTTCAGCCAAACAGAAAAGTGCCATAAAGCAA
Source organism: Anarhynchus alexandrinus (assembly GCA_008711295.1). Lineage (NCBI taxonomy): Eukaryota > Metazoa > Chordata > Aves > Charadriiformes > Charadriidae > Anarhynchus > Anarhynchus alexandrinus. The sequence goes on from VUYV01000005.1 coordinate 6,332,431, forward strand.
TACCAATTTAACCAGTCCAGGGTGCACTCTTTTTTCAATTGATATACAGAGGAGACCTAAGTTGAAAATCTAACTTTTTCAATTAATTAAATTTCAGGTACACAGAAATATTCAGAATCCTTTGTTTTCAATTTATCATGGATGAAAAAAAACCCAGAAACCTCAGTGCTGTCAATAAATAAATTGTTGTTCCTTGACCAGCTTCTCTATTTACTAGTCAATGCAGTGCTGTAGCTTTGCAAGACTTCTTGTGAAGAGGGTGCCAAAACAGGTGCTGACTGCATCAGCTTGTAATGATGATGTCATTATATTTGAAGCTGTACCATATTTTCAAACGTTTGGTGTGCTGACTGCATCCGGGAAGTGGGGGAGAAGCATGTGATTTAAGAATCATTATAATGGTTAAAGAAAGAAGGAAGATTTTTCAAAGTCTCAAGTGGGAGATAGATACTTAAAATTCATTTTAAGGTCTTGCCATTAAGACCTCTGTGAATTTTATATATTTAAAAAAAATTCTCAAGGACACTTCATTTATTTGGCTGTATTTCTTTTTGCTTGTATACTTACTTAGCCTTTGAAGAGAGATAAGTAGAAATTTACTGGAAATTTTAAACTCAGATTACAATAATATCAAGAGAGCTCAGTATGAAACATGCACAGGGATCAGACTGATTGGTCCGGGGAAGGTTCTGAAGTGTGTTTATATCCCATGGGAATGTACATTAGTCATATGCATGGACCGATTTGAAACTACATAAAGAGGAATGATAAATAGGAGATGACAGCTGACTCAGAAGGACTATAGAGTGCCATCATACCATGTCACTGGGGAGGGGGGAGGGAGCAATAAGGAGTATTCCTACTAGAACAGCGTGATCATGATGAGCAATTTCTGCACAGATAACGGTGCTCAGGTGACCTCTAGTTGCATGAATGGAACAGGAACCTACTGTGGACCGTGTAACAACACTACACTGGACAGAACTCTTATCAGACCAGATACTTGTAACTGAATGCTGCAGTTTAAGTGATACTTTGTGTGCACAAGGGGTAAGAACACAAAGAAACCAAAAATCCTCACGAAATTAAACAAATAAGAAAAAAAATCAGATGTCACATAAATGGTTCCTAATCTCCCATGGGATCTCATTCGCAAAAATGTTTCAAACATTTAACATAATTGAAAGTAGACACTTTTATGGTCTGGTTGCACTTCCCCCTACAAAACTAGAAATTCAGCAGGCTTGATATAGCAGCAACAAGATTCAGATACTCAGAAAAATGAGGCATCAGAACTAATGTAAAGTCACCTGCTTTATGGGAACAGCTTATATGAAAACATTAAAAATGCATGGGAGTCCATGGATGTGTAAATAAAGAATAAATCAGATTTTGAAGGTTAATGTGTCCTTTAAATAAATAGCAGAATTTGGGTGATCTCTCCTCTTCTGGTTTGCACTGATGGTGATATCTCACAGTTATGATGATAGATAGGCATGCTAAGGGAGCAATCATCCATGTAAATTTGTCTGACATCAACAAGAATCGAGAAGAGGGAGGCAAAGCAAGCTTCTACTTTCAATAAAAAAATAAATAAGGTGTTAGAGTAGTGCATTTGTCAATACTCAGGCAGAGAGAGTCTAAGATCTAAAAACTCAAAGCACTAAATGCAGCAGTCCTTCATCACACAGAAATCCTGTTGAGGACAATGTGAGCCTTGCTTGATGAAAGGCTGACAAATTTGTCCCAGAGACTTGATAAAACAAATAGCGGTTATTTCTGCTTGTTTCATATCGTCATACTTAAACATAAATGGGTGAATTTCAAGCACAGCAGGAGAGCAATAGAAAAACCATGGCTTCAGCAAATTGCTAAGCAACATTTCAGTGCCTGCAAGTTTCACTTACAAGCCTCTGCCAGACCAACAAGTAGAGGAATACTGGAGAACAGTTCTTAAAAGCCACCAAAAAGTGGAGAAGTTCATAAAGCTATAAATCAGAATATAAGATAACAAGCCTGTTGGCACCACTGATTCAGAGACTTCTTTAAATAGCTTTCTCCAACTTGAGCCACTGAGAGACCTAGAAGCTATAATGCTTGTAATACACGTAATACAGTATTAATGGTACAAGCAATACCATAAATATTACTTGTATAATAATGCAGGTAACAGGATGAGTATTGCCTCTTTACTTTATGATACAAGCATTACTTGAGAACTTTCAATTGAGAGTTAAGATGATGACAGCTTATTTTCACTAATTTTTGAGTTCTAAACTAGCAGTGTCAAGATTTGTTTCCTGAAATAAACCTGCTTTTAGACATATCATGAACTTAACAGGTAGATTTAAGACTAATGGTTTTCCTGATTTTGTTTTCCGCTGCCAAATCATGAATCTTTTTAGGCTTAAGATGAGGAATTTTTCTTGGATTCCTTTTTAATAGAAACTTCCTAAAGGAATTACTGAGTTAGATATCACATCAGATATGCACTTTATTATATTCAGATCTAGTGACAGAAACAAATCCCAATAATTTCTATGGCATGCTTTGAAACAATTACACATGGGTATCAAAATAATTCCAAAGTCCAGTCAAACAATGTTTCTCTATCAGCAAAAGCACATTTAATATAGTGCAAATCCTGCTACTACTGTCTTTCATTACAGCACATGCCTTGTTCAAAAGCAGGGATTAAGACCAAGTCAGGATGCATGTGCTCCAATTTCTATGTTTCATACTTCCCCAGCTAGAAAATAAACATTCTTTATTACTAGATTACATAACACTTCGTTATAAATCCTCATAAACACTTCAGTCACCTTTTCTTCAAATGGCCTTATTCCAATGGCTCGACAATTACTGCTTTTGCTCTTTTGCACAATATGAAAAAAACACACGGTCAAAGCTGTCTTCCAAATAACTACAGAAATTACTTTCTAGATGCAAAAATCGTTTCTCTGGATGATCTTGAAAGCTTCTAAAACACACAAAAAACCCTCTCTTATGACACGTAAGGATATAAAACCACATCGTATTTCATCCCAGAACCTCTCTACTTTACTCCTAACTAGGTACCAAAAAGATCAGAGGAAAATTCAGGTTGGAAACGACCTCAGCAGGTTATCTAGTACCGCTTCCTGCTGAAAGCAGGGTCAGCTGTGAGGAGCTCATCAGTGACAAGGTGCCAAAGCCTTCTCTCACTTTCAAAGCTCTCATGAACAAACAAAACAGTTGGAGACCTCACAGATGAACTTAACTCCTTTTGTACCATCAGCAACTAAATTTTTGGCAAACATCTAAAAAAAATCTTGCACACACATGATGCAACTTTCAGTCTAAAGCCTGAATGTACAGGCACTGAATAAACTAAGGGTAAGTGCAGATGCATCAAAAGGTTTTAAAGTTAATTTCTTGAGACTTTTCAATTACAAAATTTGTTCATCTTCGGTAGCAGATTGTATGGTTTTTATTCCACAGCAGAAATGCAAACACATAGTGAAGTGCAGACAAAGTTCCAACTATTTGTATGCCAGTTACGTAACAAAAATCCTAATATTGCCTGAAAGGGTGGTTGTGAGTGTGGACACTGTAAACATATTGAAAAAAATTCACAATTACTTTGAAAACAATTTTAAATGCTATTTTAAACACTGTTTAAATGCTATTTTGACAAATACTAGTTCCTTTAAGATTAATGGTGTATTTGTATAATATCTGGAATTCATGAATCATATATAATAATGGGAAAGGATTATTTGACTTCTCTGATACGTACTTCTCTTTAGTCAGCAAAAAGCGATTTAGATGTTAAATGATGAATGATTGCTCTATCTGCAGTCCCATGTTCTGTTATAGACTCCTTCAGCAGGTAATATTTCTGAAATTCCTAAAACACTTATAAGACAGTTTTTATTGTGGGTAGTTGTTGGAGCTGTATTTTCCTTCTGGAATCATCTTTCATTTGATAACCTTTTCTCTTTTCCAATTCAGTTTTGAATGAAAGTAAGAAGCACACAACACTAACCACACTTCATCTTCGTGGTCAGTAGGACAACCATACTTATCAGATTTAAAGTTCTCTGTAAAACTGTCATGTAGCCTTACATACCTTAATATAGATTAAGCAGAATAGGAGGATTACCTATTTCTGACCGCCGAGAACCAGTTAACTGTTACAATAAGTGAAATTATATTTTAAACTGTCCAAGAAAGGCTAGCACCATCTGCAGTGACTCTTGTTTAAGATACCAACTATGGAAGCTAAACACGTCTCGTGCTAGGCTTCCCTTCATCAGACTAACTTTAATCTCAAGTTGTTCAAGTTAATCCTCAGATTTTACCAAGTGCAATACTTTGCCAAAGCGACAAAGTCAAACTTGACATACTGTTAAAGATCATTCTGTTTTGAAAGTAACTGCTGTCTGATAACTACTATGAATTATTTTTCCTAATTTAATAGCATAACATGCTGAAAAACGGTGACTATCACTTAAAAAAAGTTTGAAGGGTTATATATTTTAAGAGCTTTTCAACAAGGAAAAGGGGAAAAAAAACCTGAGTAAGTTAAAGACTGTGCCCAAGGTGGAAAGACAGCAGAGGTGAGAACTCACATAGAGGATCGGAAAATCTGTACCGAAAAAGACTTTGTCACAAAGCTAAGTTGGTCTCAGAATGCTGTTGGCACTTTTAGAATATCCATTCTTTAGAAGTGATGTGATAGTGTCATCCCATACACATTTTTGCTCTGTTGAGCGTGATATCCTGCCAAATTGACTTGCACTGATCTAGTGAAGAAAAAGGCTGGTGACAGGCAGGCCACCATTTTTGTTTGTTGCTGGCCTCTCTGAAATCCATTGGTATCAATTAGAGCTATACTCTAAAAGGAATAAATGCTTAATTCACCTTAATTAAGCTCAGAGCGTAATCCAACAGAACAAGTCTTGGACAGTCTGTTGGTGAGCGACCATGAGAGATGTACAGTAAAAGCTAGGTGTCTCTTCATGTGTTACCTCCTCTCTACCTTGATGGTGACTTCAGGGTAGCTAGCTGCTAGATGGGAATTTGGTTCATGTGGTATCTGAAGCACTAATCCTAAATATGTTGAAAAATACACTTGTCTTTCAAAAGTTAAATTATTTATTTTCTATCTTATTTTGATGAATCCTTATGTTACTACAATTCCAATTTTTTTTTAATTTAAAGGCATTAAAATTTAATTATCTCAGACCAACACTTATAAATCAACAAAGCTTCACTGAAGTTATTAGAAGTGTGCCAATTTCCATAGATTATGGCCATAATCTCAGAAAGCGGTCAATAAATTGCAACCTGCTACTACTCCCATAGAAGCTAACAGGAACTGTGTCACTAATTTCAACGGAAATTAAACACAACTTTTGCTAAGCAAGGTCAGTAAGTTGCTTAGCTCTTACGTAAAGGAAAAGGAATGGAGGAAGGGAGGAATAAGGATGACAGGCAGACATATATGTTCTTGTCTTCTAAGGCAGGGACAGCCTAGACTTTCGCCTATAGACAAGGGCAGGTGAGACTGGAAATACGCACCCACTGTCACTGTGCGGTGCAGAAAGGACAGATTTGGGGGTGCATCAAGGAAAGTTCCAAGGCACTAAACAAGTCCTGTATCAATTCCTTCCTGGATGTACAAAATGCGAGTCCATGGAGATCCACATCTCTATGCAAGACTGAAGAAAACATGCTGTTAATCACTCTCACAAGTGAACTACAGAGCATGAACAAGTGACTTATTGCCTCAAAAGCATTGGTCTTCCTATTGAGAATACTGATTTCCCTATAAGAAGCTATGTGCTATTTGTGACTAAATCTTTTTAGTTTGTGAAAACTTAGCCTTCAACTGTTGCCTGTGACCCACTCTCAGGTTTGTCTTCCTTCCTTTATTGCCTTCTGGTTGAAGTTAGATAACAAATTCAAGTGTCTCTGTAAGAAAGCACAGAAATACACAAAAAGCACAATCACATAAGCTTTGTTTTCAGAAGCAAGAAGGACCCAAACCTCTTTTTATTAATGAAATGTGCACCGAGAGTGATTAAACTGCTACAGCACTAAAATCTCTCTCTATGACTCTAAGCAGTATGCTCACCAGGAAGGCCATTAACAGATTCGGAGAAGAGACCTAATTACCTAAGGTTGGCCAATATGGCTATACTACCTTTTATTCCTTGAGTATGTTCAGGACATCTGTTTTGCATTTCATCCAGTGACATGACCATAGTAACAATTCCTTTCAATTGCCTGTTTTAACTGGAGACAATAAGCTATTCTGTCCTTGCAAATTTCCAGGTGATTTCCAGGTCGGGCAGCCTGGGCTGTAGCGACCATGAAATGGTCGAGTTCAAAATCCTTGAAGCAGCGAGGAAGGTACACAGCAGGCTAGCGACCCTGGACTTTGGGAGAGCTGACTTTGGCCTCTTGAAGAATCTGCTTGGTATGGTGCCATGGGATGAAGCG
>VUYV01000005.1:6339262-6486511 GCA_008711295.1 Anarhynchus alexandrinus
TGCCCAGAGAGGTTGTTGAGTCCCCATCCCTGGAGGTGTTCAAGGCCAGGCTGGACGTGGCCTTGGGCAACCTGGTCTAGTGGGAGGTGTCCCTGCCTATGGCAGGGGGGTTGGAACTCGATGATCTTCAAGGTCCTTTCCAACCTAAACTATTCTATGATTCTATGATTCTATAAACTAGTGAAAAAGATTTTAATCAAGCTAAAATCCAGACGATAAGCATGGGTATACAAAAAAGACTTAAAAAGGACTCATCCATAACTAAAGTGGATTAAAAACCCACTATGATGTTCTTTTATATGATATAAGTCATCTTTTAATTTCTCTGTCCTTAAATTGGTGGTGCCTAAGCTTCTTTTTTTGGCCATTGGAGGATTTTAGTTTAAATCCAGTTGTAGTAGGAAGTTAATGGTAATGAGGTGGCATTTAAGTTTGTGACATGTGGGTGAGACTGGATGATCTCTTCAGGCTTCCAAAGAGTACAGAACAGTGAAATAAATATTAGACTGGATACACAAAAATGTTTTTCCTTTAAATCTTCAGTAAAAATCATTTTATCATGTTATCCTGGGCACAAAGTATTAAGCCAACATTATTTATTTCCCAGTAGACTTTTAGTATTATTCTTCTAACCTAATTCAAAATGATGGTCAGGGAAGGATAATTGAAATGCAGTTTCATGTTTAGTTGCCTCTATCACTTCCATTTTGTTTCACTTTTCGGTGTTTTAGGTTTTTTGCCTCCACTCTTCGCCCATAAATCTGGTCATGAATCCATTCTTAACTCTATTTACTTTGTTTCACAAGACAGTATTCTCCTGGTATTCCTGGCCAGGTGAGTTATTGTTTTCCAGAAATTTGTATCCTAATTTAGCTGCTTATGTGTCATTATATTTCCCACAAACGTGCTTTGTTTCTCCACTTTAGTAAGAATTTGTGGCACAAGATAAACAACCTTGGCAACTGAGGTATATTTTCTTTTTCATGAAAAGACTTTTCAAGAAGTGTGCATTATTAAGGGGAACAAAAATATCAAGTTGCATGTAAAATCCCACTTTAGAAATAAAGAAAACATTTTGCAAAGCACAGACATCACCAGTATAATTGCATGACAATACAGCTGAATGGCCTTTAGATTGTTTCTGAATCAATTATTTAAAGGGAATCCTCATACAGAAGGCCAACAAAAAGGTTTGTGCATATCCTAAGACTGACTTAACACTTTATTTTATGGTCCATTTCCGTATTGCGACTGAAAATACACAGTTCAATTCATCAACTGTATCCTGAACTAAGCATCCTTATGCCCTTCGTTACTTCACAAAATCCTGATTTCAGAGATGAGTTTCTGCATAGCTTCTTGCCAGTGAAACAAACATTCCCAGATCCAATTAACAACTGGACTACGAGCTTAACAAATTCAAGTTCTGAATTCATTTTAGAATAGTGGGTATCATCCTTTAAATATTACAAAAGAAAGACCCAGTCAGAAAAACTAAATATAACCTCATTGCAGAGTAAATTAAAAATTTTGAGAATTGGATTTCATAGGTTGACTGCTCTGTAAAATTCATAAAACTTGATGGTTAAAATTCAACTATACTAGATTTTGCAAATATAGGTTACAAAAAACTTCACTTTCTCTGTGTATCTGCTTCCTTCCTCAGAATGAAACAATGAACATAGTTAGCTTTCAAGTTTTAAATAAAGTTTAGCTTGGGTTGAGCTCTTTTAAACATGTGGGAAGGGAAGCTTTGTCTTGGCTACTTAGTCTTTCTTTTTTATTATTTTGAATAAAAATAAGCAAGAAAGCTCCTACAGAAAGAGAAAGGAAAGCCCGGGAAACCACCTGAAGAAATAATTTCTAGCCACTTGTGCTGGTAATTGTTTTATAGTATTTATAGTACTAAGTCCAAAAATATTTCAGAGAAGACATGCCAGAAAAGACAGAAGGAGAATCTGAACTGCTGGGGCAAAATAACATTGAAGGTTTGTCCTCTGTAACTGCCTCTAATGCTCTCATACTGCAAAATACTGTATAAATAAATGAAAAAATGGGAGAAAAGGGGCAGTATTTTATATGGCATCACTCAAACAACTCAGGCACCATCCATGACAGCAAAAGCATCCTTACTATTTTGCCTTTTAAAAGAATTTGCAAGTCTGCTATGGATCGTCTGATCAATTGCCCTGAATGTACAAACTTTTGCCGTTTCTTTAAGGGCCATACATACCAACATAGCTGTTGAAACAGTGCTTGCCTGTGTCTGAAAATGTCTCAATATTTCCTTTGCTTGTCACCAGTTTATTCTGCAACTTACAGTACCTTCACTTGCAAAAAAAAACCCAAAACAACCCAAACCCCCAAAACCAAATCCAGTACCACAATGTAACACATTGTAAAGATGTAATATTAAACAGCATAGGGTTTTCATCTCTTCATCACGCTGTACCTTTTTAATGAAGTGAATCGTTTGTCCGTATTGCTTTATCATGAACACCACACAAAGCACATGCCTGTTGTTACAACGGTATCGGATTACCGGGTTACGGATTACCTGACAATATACTTCATCTTTAGTTCTCCACATATTTTTCACACTGTCAATAGAATAATGGAGATGATGTCAGCTTGCTTACTAGCTCTTTCTATCTCAGGTTTACAAGATGCTTCAAATATTTCGGACCATAAGCTAGATATTTTATATTTGCAATATTCTTTTCTCAAGTTTTTGATCTTTGCAAACAGTAATAAACATATGGACTGTTCTATAAAAATGCTGACTTTGCTGTAGATATTTTCAATTTAAATAACCTTTTAATGAAGTCATATGGATACTATATTGAATGATGCCCTTCAAATAGCAAAAAGTAAACAAGACACAAGAAGTCACTATCATATTGAACAATCAGCCATAAACTATAAAAAATAGCTATTAAAACCCATCACTAAATGTAGGAGTTAAGCTAGGTACCAGCATGTTTTATTTCAGCTGATTCCACTACAGGACTTCGGTTATACTAGACATCCCTTAAATTAACTTTCTAGGACTTTCTAGATAGACATCGAGATAGACATCCCCCTCTGACTCGAAGAAGCCTTGGCTCAGGATTTGTAATTTATAGGGGTGGCAAGAGACAGTTACAGGCTTCTTACGTACACTGACAGAGTCAGTTGTTGATGCCAGAAAAAGTCAGAAGTGCCAGATGTGTCAGTGAAGAAGAAAAACCAGGCATGATAGCAACAAAAGCAAGAACTTGTGAGAAATTCTAAAATAACCCCTCAATTCTCCTCTCAATGGAAATCACATGATCTCAAGATTTGCTCTCATCCTTTTCTTGTATTGGCAGAAAATGTTTTTGTTTTTGTTTTTTTTTTCTCTAAGTGAAAAAATGGAACTGTGAATTCCAAATTACAAAATGTTATATGACATTTTTTTGATAAAAACAGCTTTCTTATTTCGTAATGGAATTGTTTCTGCTGGCTAAGCAGTTAGTGTTGGAGAGCAGGCACAGCTCTTACCTTTTAATTCACTGCTACTCATACCGAAGATGATGCATGACATCCATACTACTGACAGGGTTTGAACTATGAGAAACTTTAGTCGGTTATGTTGGCATTAATCAGCTCAGTCTGACTTTGAACATTGCCTAAAGAAGCACAGTAGGAGTGGGATGAGGGCTGCAATGGATCTGGCACTAAATACAGCCCACTGCCTGGGGAGGGTGTTTGTCACTGTGGTGTGAGAGTGCTTGCTGCCGTTTGCTTTGGAGCAGTCATTTTCCTCTCTGGAAAAAGATGTCCCAAATGCAAAGAATCCCAAGTCATTTGTAAGACAGCAAATAGGACCTCTCATTCCAACTCCTTCCCAAAGCAGCTCCTCTGAAATTTTCTTGCATGTATTACTGTCTGCAGGCACCACGGGTCCTCAAGACACTAAGGGGATACGTACAGAGGATACAGGACAGTCTATGTTCTGTTTCTAATCCAATGTATAAGGAGTTAAAGTGGGATGAAGAAGAAAAAGAGTGATCAGTTGACACTTTTTTAATACACAGATACCATGGTTACCTCCAAAAAGTGATGTGATATGTCTAGTAGTCATTATATAAGAGTAGAGATTTGAATTTACGGGGAGATCTGAATTTAAGTTTAAGGAAAAAACAAAAAAAGACAAAAATAAAAATGATCCCAGACCTTATCCAAATTAAACACATTTCATATCTTACAATAACTTCACAAAATATTCGATATACCAATCATCTATTCTTTAGGACTAATGTATAGTGAATTAAAACAATTAAAACACAGCACAGAGCTAAATGATAACATTAAACTGAAAAAAAAAAAAGTAGTATTATAATTGCAAAAATAGTTAGCTATTCATTGCACAGCAAAACTGTTATTTGTCCACCGAGTATATTTTACCTCATAGTTCCTAAGACAGAACAGAATCACAGAGCTTACAACATTCGTTTCACAATCATACTTCTAAAGTGGCATACAAGCAGCTGAAATATAGCTAAAAATTATTCAATCTGTTTAAACTGCACAAAAACCCATTCCATTATCCTAAGAACTAGCAAACTACTAAGGAAAAAGATGCGCATTAATGACAGTAAGTGACAACATTACTCTCTGTAATAATGTTTTGTGCTGAGTGTTAATTTGAATGGACTTAAACCAAATTGGAAGAAAATGCATGTGACAATTCCAGACCTTTATATATACATTTTTGGAATTCCTGGAACACATTTAGCTCACTTTGTATTGATTTTAAGATATTTGATTTGAAGTCAAATCATTTTTATTTTAGCATGCTGAATTTAAAAGTCCTGAAATTTTTTTTTTTGTTTCAGAACTACCTTTCTAACCTGCCTTTGATGTATCTGCTAGCTAGGCAACGTGAATGAAGCTTGAATGAATCAGCCATTAATTTTCTAATCATGAAAGTTTAAAACTGCATTTTGATTATACTTACACACTCATCCTGGTGTAGGACCCTAGGGATTCTGTGTTCCCATCTTGTTAGACCTGGTGTAGGATTGTGATGTTATACACTAAAAATATGTCTGAACACAAACAACTTCACTCTTGTGAATAATAGCATTATATCAGCTCAAAGGCATAGCCTGGGCTAAAGAGTAATTTATTTTATTGGGAACAGGAGAATCTTTTTCACTGTGGGCCCACTGACAGATGAGGTCAGCACAGGATACACACAGGAACCACTACTTAGCTATTATGGAGACTAATGGGGTAGACATAATCTGATAAATGTACAAACAGGTTACATTAATTTCTGCATTCATATATGCATAACCTATAGTGCATGATGCAAGCTAAAGAAAGCATGCTTAGAAATTAAAAACACATTTTGCTAAGAAGAATCTGAAGGCATATCGGGAAGAATGTGACGACAGAAAAAGGAAAATTAACGAGCGCCAAATAACCTACTGATTACTGTACTTTTAATCATAGTCTGCTAGATTTATTCAAAACCAGGTATGTTTGCATGATTCTTATTTTGGATGCATGGTGTGAGAGCGAGAATAACTTGGTTTTACATTATGAATATTTGGCTCAGTAAAATATTCATTTATGCTGTAGGCTTGTTTGATTTTCAATAATCTTATCTGGCACAGCCTATAAACTAATGCAAAGAGAATGACCACTACCAATGAGCCCAACTCCAAGCTCTCTTACATTAGTTCCACACTGCTATATGCTGCATGCTGCTGGAGCTGTGTTAGTTTTTGTGGGTTTACTCCCAACTCTGATGACTCAGCAAGGCAGACTTAGGCTTTATGCTTCCAAAGGTATGAAAATTGCTCCCAAACTTTTCAGGACATATGTTATTTTTTGCAGGAAAATATAAAGGAAAAAAACCCAAACAACTGCTTATTCAATGTAAAGTTTTGCCGTTGTCTGCAGAACAAGGCTCCAGTACGTCTTCCTTTCTGAAGTATTTCATCGTAATGGTAAAAAAACCCAGAAACAAAATAAGAGTTAACGTTAAAAATGTTGTCACTATCCAAACGAATATGAAATTTCATAAATATTATGGCTTGTTCTATAGCACTTCAAAAATACTTTAAACAGATGGACCAGTGAGACTGCCATTTGTGTTTTACCAGTCAAGAGGCATGTTTAAACTGCTGGCTGAAACACACAATATGAAGTATATTCCACATATAGCGTGAGAAGAAATGCCTTGTTTGCGAAGAAACTGTGCAGAAAAAAGCTAACTGAATGAATGGCATAAGATTTTATACAATTGTAATTTCTTGGGAAGACATCAGCAGTCAGAGGAAAACATCACTGTCAAAAGAAAACATCACTGTTATACTGTAGAGGTAGAAGAATTAAAAAAGAGACAAATCTTGGTTTCTGTGCACAAAAGTATCACAGGATTTTCCAAACAACTATCTGGATGAAAAGTTGAAAGCTGAAAATTTCTCATACTGCTCTACACCAGAAAAGCACAATAACATTGTAAAAACCAACTAGGGGGACAAAATTTGTCTTCAGTGACAGTGGTTTAATGGAGATAAAGAAGGAGGATAAGAATCTTAATTCATATTTTAATGAAGATAAAGAAGACGGATAAAGGAGGAGGAGGAGGAAAGTGTTCTGTATCTTTCACTATAAGTTGAGAGTCTCTTACAGAAAGGGCACTAGTTAATAAGAATGGTCACGCTCCAAAGTTTCACTATATACAAATTCCAGTGTGTTCTTCCCAATGTAACCCACTCTATGATTTCATCTTTAAAGTACCTGAAAATTAATCATTTTAAAATATCCTATCGGTCAATTTGATTTTCTGATTAAGATTTCTGTGCCTTTATAGGCTCCACAATGACTGAACACACAATGGTAATAAAATACTACAGACAAAAGCTTTACTTTTTACCTTATATGACTACACAGAACTCAGTATTACTTTTAACTCTCAAATATACAGGAATTCTTTTGCATAGGGCACAGAAGTATTTATTTACAGGATAAAGGAGGAGACAGAAGAGGCAGAGCTGCCTCAGAGAATGAAAAGTTAGCGTTGGGAACTACTTTCTGCAATTCTAAACACTAAACATATTGTCACTTTTTAAATTCCCAGAGCGTAAAACAGAAATTCAAGCTCATGTGTTGTTACTTGAAGACCATAAGAGATAAGGAGGCATGAAGTTATAGCCTTACACTCCACCTATCTACAGAATAGTATAAACTGAACTCAGATAATGTCTCCCACACTAGTTCGTAATCATACCTGTTCAGGTCCATTATCTGGGAGGGAGAACACATCTCTTCAGTCTTATTATCACAAACAATAGCTTAAAGTCAGATTCTAATCTTATGGATTGGCATTTGTGAGTCTTAACTGATGATTCTTGGACACAAGTATAGTCATTGGCTATGCAACTCACTTTTTTGTTGAGTCAAAACAAGTTGAAGCCAATACATCTCTGCCAGCTGCATCTGGAATCACTGCAAGGAACTTGGAGCATTTGAATTTCTTTGCCTTCTCCTTTCCACATCTGATCTTTAATCTGTAATAGAATGATAAAAGAAATAAAAAGCAGAGAACTTCCATCAGTTATTATAAAGTGACCTCTGTTCAACTTAGTTAATGAATATAATTAAGAGAGCCAATACCAGTTATTCTAGAAACAAGCTAATGCATTGAAAATACAAATGACTTGTCAGCGTGTTAGGTAGGAAGCCACACAGTGTTATTTCCAGTCCCTTATTTAAGTAACTTCCCACATTTGTAGGAAATTATTTCATCAAATCTTTCTAGGATTTATTGCTTGCTTTTATATACTTTCAGCAAACTATTATTCGGAATTACTCTTTTCCCAGTTCTCACTATTGAAAAGTTTTTGATGACAAAATGAAGCTACTTTTTATCCAGCTGCCAACAGTAGTAACAGCCGCACAAACTGGCCCCTGGCACCATAAAAGGATCCGCAGACAGCTCATTCACCCAATGTCTCTGTCACCTTTACTGTTACCCCACAGAATCACAGAATGGCAAGGGCTGGAAGGGACCTTTGAAGATCATCTAGTCCAACCCCCCTACCAAAGCAGTTTCACCTACAGCAGGTTGGACAGGAATGCATCCAGGTGCGTTTTGAATATCTCCAGACAGGGAGACTCCACAATCTCTCTGGGCAGCCTGTTCCAGTGCTCTGGCACCCTCAAAGTAAAGTTGTTTTTCTAAGCTAACAAGATCAAAACCGCATCTGTATACCTGCAGTGGCATCCAGCTGGATACCTTAGCTGTAATACTGACATAATGTATTGGCATGGTTTAATCCCAGCCAGCAACTAAGCCTCACGCAGCTGCTGCTCGCTCACCCCCACTGGGATGGGGAGAGAATCAGAAGGGTAAAAGTGAGAAAACTCATGGGTTGAGATAAAGACAGTTTAACAGGTAAAGGAAAAGCCGCGCATGCAAGCAAAGCAAAATAAGGAGTTAATTTACTACTTCCCATGGGCAGGCAGGTGTTCAGCCATCCCCAGGGAAGCAGGGCTCCAGCACACGTAACGGTGACTTGGGAAAACCAAACGCTGTAACTCCGAACGTTCCCCCACTTCCGTCTTCTCCCCCAGCTTTATATGCTGAGCACTACATCACAGGGTATGGAATATCCCTTTGGCCAGTTGGGGTCAGCTGTCCCGGCTGTGTCCCCTCCCAACTTCTTGTGCACCCCCAGTCCACCTGCTGGTGGGGTGGTGTGAGGAGCAGAAAAGGCCTTGAGGCTGTGTAAGCACTGCTCAGCAATAATGAAACCATCCCTGTGTTATCAATGCTGTTTCCAGCACAAATCCAAAACCTAGCCCCATACCAGCTACTGTGAAGAAAATTAACTCTATCCCAGCCCAAACCAGCACTGGTATGTTTGAAAGTTCCTTGGTTCTACTGTATGTTGCATACCTGCCCTCACCAGCACCCAGTAAACTACCATCAGTGGCATTTTTCTGTTTGTGAATGAAGTCTGACACACAAATCCTCAGAAGCTGCTGAATACCTGCAGTGACGCAGGACAGCCTAACTCATTTAAACTAATAATAGAATTTCTCTTGATGTTGGCAGACTTTGAATCAAGATAATAGTCAAGAATCAAACCAATAAAGGATTTTTTTTTCTTGAATGAGAGCTGTGAAAAGTGGCAAACTTGTGGATATAAGAGTAAAGCCAGCCTTATGAAAGGTTTTATTAGGTACTCTTCAGGAAAGAAAATAATGCATATCTCTGCCATAGAGAGACACATTAGGGTCTTTCCTCCAAGTATTAACCTGAATGTTCTCCCGAGTAGATTTTGGTCAATTTGTGTAATAAGGATAATTTATAGCACTGGAAGTCTTGTGGACATTTTTAGAAATTAAGCACCCCTTCTTAATAATATTGAGGGACTGATGAACACAGATACCAATTCTTTCTCCCTTTCTTTTTGTAATTGTAAAAATGAATTATATTTGTTTTACTTAATATATTTTGTGCAGTTATAAAACTGAATACTTATTTTAAATGAATTCAATTACTTTTAAATTATAATGCAAAATATAAAATATGTTTGATTATAACAGAATATGGAGCTTCCCTATTGTTGGGAAAGAAATAAAAAATAACAATAATACATTTCAAACAAAGTGGGTTTAAATCACTGGTTTAAACAGAAATTTTTTTTTTGTTGTTGTTACAAAGTTTTACTTTAATCAGAGAAAATATTGCACAGCCATCAAGCCTGACATTTTTATATAAGTTTGAGCCTAAGTGACACAGGCCATCTACAGAGATATAATAATTTTAACTGTAATCACAAACATAAAAATAGATCTTATCAGAAGCACCAATAACCAAATCTAAACTACTGCTAAAATCTACGGAACACTTGGAAAGAACAGCAGAGCATTAAGTATATAAGCAGAAATAACTGGCTAAGATGCCATAACTGCTAATAAAATATATTTTACCAGGAGTCTAAGGACTGATAGCGGCATCCCAACCAGTCTTAATTGCTGTGTTACTTGGCATGAGCTGAGATGACCAAGATGATTTTTCAAAAATTCACAGAGCTAAAGAGGAGGAAGGCAGTGGAAGCTTATTTAATCACTCTTATATGGCTTCATTTCTGGAGGACAGCCTCCAGCACTTCTTGAAACTCAGGACACTGAAAGAGCTGGAAACCCCAAATCTCTTCTTACCACCCTCACCGCCCCAAAAAAATTGATAGAGTGTCAGATGTTCTGCTTGGCTAGACTATCAAACATAATGTTGGTGGAGAAAAAGAAAATATTACCTCAGAGAGATCAATCTAACAAAAATTTGAAAATATATAAATCAAAGCTTTTGGGGATTGAAATGTTTTGGTAAATAACATTTCACTTAGAAACAGTAAAAAGATGACCCCTTGTGAAATTCACACATTCAGGGTTCAGCAGTAAGGAACTGAATTTTAAAACGTTTATTGTTTTCATGTTATAGACTTAACTGATATGTTTTGTTGTTTTACAATAATTTTCAAACACTTAGCCAGAAACTATCAGATACATCTAGCATCCATTGTGGGTGCAAAGTGATGCTCTAACCTTTCAAAATCACAAATTATCTGCAAGCCATTATTCTTCTCACACACCATCCAAGGGACTACTTGGAAGTTTCCTACAGTTTTAGGCAACAGTAAGATAAGTGGCAGTACTTTACTTGAACTCCAACACAGAAATGAGATACTGAATATCTTGTCATTTATTGCAGGGAGACTGCAGAAATTACACTTAGACCTGCTGCCCATACGATGCTATGCTGCCCCTAAGAACAAGATCAAATGGGGGTATGAGATAAAAATCTGTGAAAATACCTGTGAAATAGATGGATCTGTATTAGGTTCAGGCTTATTTTTCATTTTAAACCACACTTTTATTGCCACAGATTCACACACATGGAGTTCTTCCCCTTTCTCCCAAGCCCAATATACTGGGATCTCTATAGCAATCACTAAAGTGTAGCAGTTATTTTCCCACTAATGACTATGCTGGAATATCATAAGGGGAAGAATTCTATTAAACACTAGTTCAGGAAGAAATTTAAAAATAATTTCTAACTTCCAGATATTATGACTGACACGAAACAAGGATGGACCACGTAGGTAGGGGGAATAGTAGCAGCCATAACTCTAGCTTTGCTGCCATTAATGTTTATGTTGTATACGAAGTGGTTTACCAACACACTGATGGACTGGCAAAATGTGCAAGCATACAATTTATTCTTTTATGGGAGATCACAACCACAAATGCATGTTTCACTAGAGACTATTTTAAAATAGAATTATTTTGACAAGCAGAGAACTGCAACAAAAGATTTATTATTCAGTGGAATAATTGGTGAATGCATTATCCTGTCAACATTTAACTATTATAATCAACTTAAATAAGAGTAGCTGTCCCAGATTTTTTTATTGTTTTATATTAATTTGAAAATAATTTATTCCATTATACTCACATTTGCATTAATGTAAATGAAACTAATAAGTTAAGACTCAAATCTATGTAAAATGAGAAACACAACACATTTTAACCTTCATATGCCTATTCTGCAGGCCATACATTCTCATACAAGCCGAACTTTAAACCAGCAGATGACACCAAAATGCTTTGGCATGCTACCTATGCTATACGTGCTATCTATGCCCACAATGAAATCTGATAATGATTTTGCTAATTAGGATATGCTTTCAGCAATGCTTGGAACTTTTCTCACCTGAAAGTCACTCTAGAAAGTGGCTCGCCATGATTGGCTTGCTCACCTCTTTGCAGTCGTGTTATTAATGTCTTATTGAGACCTATCTAACTCGATATGCTTCATTAGTCTGTTTGCTCCAGTCGGGCATAAACTGCTGATTTTTGGATTAGCTGCTTTTGTCTGTTAATCTGGCCTTGACTCACAGGCTGAAATGTTTCAGCAGCGGAATAACTACTTTGAAGCATTTCAACAGTTGTTTCTGAACAACTTACCGGCTGACTGACTCTAGAGAAGACTGCATGTTTTGCCAAGACTTGGGGGTATTTGTAAACTCTCTGTATGTGAACCAAGTACACAGTACGTATAAATGTAACGCTTAGGTACAGGAAAATTTAGCCTAACATGGTGGCATCAGATAATCACATAGATCTCAAACCAAAACCAATAGCATGAGGTCTTTGGCTGTTCACAAAACTAAGGGAAGCTCTAGCTGCAGATCATCAGAATTCGCTCTGTGAAGCTGTATCAAAAAGTCATACCAAAAGACTGGTATGTTGGTACAAGCTATTACATTGTTTTTAACAAGTTCTAGCTTTAGCTTGTAGGGGATTTTGTCTTGCTTCTCCTTGGACTAATGAGGCCATACAACAGCCTCAAAGAACCTCACAAAATAAAGTTTAGCTATATATTTAAGTGCAGAAAGATTGGGAAATCAGCATGTAGAATGGTGAAGACAAGAGGACCCTACATACACCATGATTTTGATCCCAGTCAAGCCAGTGGCATCTGCATCATTATTGTTAGAGAGAGAGAACAAGAATCTGTGTAAGTTTCAAGGAGTAGTCCTTAGAGGCATACATATCCAGCTGTATATTCAATGTGTGCAGGACACAGCTACTGGGACAACAATGTGCGACTCAACAAATGCAGTCATGTAATGTGGCATGTCCTCAGGGATAGATCATACAAATTAAGAGAAACACCAAGGGTTTGACTGGATACTATCAATGGTTTGATTCATTCTTTGCTTTGCTTAAGGATATTCAAGCAGGAGAGAAAAATATGCATTTAAAAATATTGCTGATAGTTTAATTGCTGAAACTTGCTACTCCATCACTGTTCAGTTGTAATAATGATCAAGGCATGGAGCATTACTTGAAGAATTAATGACCACCTGAGGTTAACAGCCCACAGCTAAGCCTTGAGCCTTCAGCTTTCTCAGATAGTCATTAACCCCCAGGAATTGTCCTGTGCCTCCGTCATTACTTCTAATGTAAAATGTGAATTTTCTCCTTTTAATTTTCTTTTCATAAAATGAAAGTACTCAATTAGACTTTGTCATTAAATCACATCTGCATTGATTACCTAGGAAAAAATAATGACAGCAAAATTAAATTTGCCTATTTAATCATTGAATCCTGATTAAATATTTGTTATAAACATTTCATTCCAATTAAGGTTGCATAAAACCCCAGGTTAGGCACAGAAGGATATACAATTCAAGGCTGTAACACGTCCTGACATGCTGCTTCTATTTTCTTCCTTTTTTACTCCTTGCTGAACAACATATTACATTTGTGAGAAACTTCACTATTTAGATTCAGTATCAGTGAACTTTTAATATGTAACAGTAGCCAGGGAAGTACACAAGCATTGCATTGATCAGATAGTAGAGTCGATTTAAATCACAGTGATGAAGACATTCTTAAAAGAACCAAGTTATCACAGAATTACTTTCTTTTTTTAAAGGTAAAACAAAGAATAAAAGACAACATCTAGATAAGATTTTGGATAGTGATCCAAATTCTCTTACCCTAGAAGCTTGCAGTCATCACCAAAAAAAAAGTTATGTTTCTGTCCATGACACTGTTCTCTGGTGTAATCCCATAGAATTCCATATGCATCAAGAGATGTACAGTGCTATGAATTAATTAGTCTATGGCTCATTCCATTAGCAGTCACGAATAGGACATTATACCTTAGAGCAATGTGTGTTGACACACCAGGTTTTGAATTAAAGTGAAATAGGTTGATTGAAACCGTGATTTTACAATGAACTTAAGTGGGAAGGTCCAAAGCTAGTTTACACTGATCTTTGTCAACTTAGCACTTTCTGCTACGGAAAGGTACCTGCTGTGCTGACACGCAGACACATTAACAGAGGACTAATCTTCAGTTTTAAATAATCACAGTATACGTGTTTGTTCCCAGCGACATTTCTTGTTTGCATACAAATTTGTGTTTGTGGTACCACATACAGGTGTGGGCAACCTGGCCATTCTACACACAGAGTTGGAGAACTGAGAGTGAAAAATCAGACTGTGACCCGCAAGCAAATTGCTTTAAGTCAGTGTCTGCTATAATTCATGTATAAGTAATCTAATTTTCTGTGAGAGAGTTTCATTTCCCCCCAACACATGCTATACTCCCAACATTTTCCCCCGTCCCCTTGTCCTGGTTTCGGCTGGGATACAGTTAAATTTCTTACTAGCAGCTGGCATAGTGCTATGTTTTGGATTTGGATGAGAATAATGTTGATAAGACACTGATGTATTTAGTTGTTGCTAAGCAGTCAAGGCCTTTTCTGCTCCTCACTCCACCCCAACAGCGAGTAGACTGGGGGTGCACAAGAAATTGGGAAGGGACACAGCCGGGACAGCTGACCCCAACTGGCCAAAGGGATATTCCATACCCTGTGATGTAGTGCTCAGCATATAAAGCTGGGGGGAGAAGACGGAAAGGGGGGGACGTTTGGAGCTATGGCGTTTGGTTTTCCCAAGTCACCGTTACGTGTGCTGGAGCCCTGCTTCCCTGGGGATGGCTGAACACCTGCCTGCCC
Organism: Anarhynchus alexandrinus; assembly: GCA_008711295.1. NCBI lineage: Eukaryota > Metazoa > Chordata > Aves > Charadriiformes > Charadriidae > Anarhynchus > Anarhynchus alexandrinus. Next base: position 6,353,845 of record VUYV01000005.1, read on the forward strand.
ATGGGAAGCAGTGAATGAACTCCTTATTTTGCTTTGCTTGCGTGCATGGCTTTCGTTTTACTTTTAAATTGTCTTTCTCTCAACCCACAGGTTTTCCTTACTTTTCTGATTCTCTCCCCCATCCCAGTGGGGGCAGGAGGGGAGGAAGAAGTGAGCAAGCGGCTATGTGGTCCTAGTTGCCAGCTGGGGTTAAACCATGACACCCCTTGGCTCCCTGTTACAGTACTCTCAATTTCTTCCAAGCCCCATCTCCTCAACTACTGGGCTAAGTGAACAGGCCTGTGTGTTGAACCTGAAGCAAAGAAAAAAATTTGATGTTTCCTCACCTTTATATAGAAAATGATCTATGGTGGGTTTTTGGTTTTTATTTATTTTTCAAAGTTTCATATATTCATGAGGTTCCATTCAAAATGTTTGCCTGTAAACTCATGATTTGGCATAATTGGAGCACACAAATGTTCATCGAAATTAGTTAGTATACAAACACACTTGAACAAATCAATTGAAAATATCAATAAACGTTTAAAGATTTTTTTTTTCCTCCCTGTCTCACTTCAGCTCCTCTAATATAGAAGCAGATGGAGCAGCATAAAACCAACAACATCTGATCCTAAAACATACCTAAAAATTTTCAGGTTTTCTGAATGTTTTATTGCTCCTTCCAAGTCTTTTTCCAAATGCTTACTGCTTGCTTTTTCAGTGTCTATATTTAGACTGTAGAAACCATACCATAGGCCTCATCTTTTTAGCACCTTTTCTTTAATCACAACAATAATATAAATGAATTCAGTAAGAAGGGTGAAATATTTGCTCACTTTCATGATTCTGCTAACAAATCAAGGATCTCAGAATTATTTCGACAGTAACATTCTGAAAGAAATTGCATGCATTCTGTGTGTCATCAATAAATCAACCATGAAAAATATTTCAGCCATGACATACTGGGTGGTGTTTGTGAAGTAACAGGAAGATTACCTGCAGATACAGCCAGCTATATTTTTTCCTCCTTGCAGCTGCCAGATGGCATTGAACAGAACAAACTGCTATGCAGAGTAGCTGATTTTTTACCAGGCAAGTGTGCCATTACACACGGCGGTTTTATCTATTCAGATGCCTTAGGGTAATGATATATGCATATTTGATCCAGTAAAAAAAAAAGAAAATATTTAATAATCATCATGTTCTTTGTGTTGTCTTTCACATACTAAACTATCCAGATAGAAAGATCTTTCTATCAAAAAATCCCCATCCGATCAAAGCAACAAACCCTACTGGAAAAAACAAATCAAAAATACCTTTACACAGCCAGCCATAATTTATAATACAAAAACGGCTATCGCATGGCCTACACGCATTTAATAATAATAATAAAAGACAGCACCTCTTGCTATTCCCAAAGAAATAAAATAATTTTGCAGGCTGAATTATGGATTCCAGGTTCATTTTACAGTACTGCAAACATATTGATACAATTCAGGGGACCTCACATGGCAAAACACTAATCGAGACTTTGGTTTTTGTTCTTTTTTAAAATAAAGGAATGGCCACCATAATTAGAATTACAGGAGTCATTTTTAGATGCAGTAGGCGGAATGAAATGAACCAAGGCAAAACAAAAATCCAAACCTCCGAATCTTACTCTTGAAGAGAGAACGGGGGAAACTTTCATGGCCACATATGGTCTCATCTGAAAGAGCACTTCCCACACTAACTTCCCACTAGTACTTCATGAAACATTTGTTCAAAACTGATTCAAAAGAAGGATGACCTAGTGAGTCACCAGTATCATTTAAGGAAACATGAGAAATACCTTCAAGACCTCTTGCTCTACTATTTGATCTTATCCTATTTATAAGAGCACTGTCTGAGATTGCATACATATATTCAAATATTTGAACAGATTTTAAAAATACTTTCTGGATGGAAAGCACCCTTTCCACATTTATTATGGAAGCAGATGAGAACTCCTGTTCTCCAGTACTTCACAAGTAAAACCATAGTAATAATTTCCGTGCCTATCACTGCCACCTTCTGAAACACTGAAATGCTGGTCCTACAAATTCATTAAAAATACCATATCCTATTTATACATTACTAACATAGCAAATGTTTACTCCAAATAGGGTGTCTCCTTGTTAAAACCAGGTTTACTAACCTGTGTGTTTTCAGCTTTTATTACAGAGCCAGGAGAGGGTAACAGTCTTGCAATTTAATATGATTAGCCATTTGTGAAGGATACATATTTTTCAAACTTCACCATTAATGTGTTATTCTGTAAATAGATGAGGACCTATGTGCTTCTAAAATGAAATTTACACATTAAACAACTCAAGATGATCTTTCATTTCTTTAAGAAATTAATTCACTGCTAACGAAGGGTGAAAGACTGACTGAATCAGTCATTAATTTATCCTTTCCCTCTTGATAAGATCAGCTGAGCTACTACTCACTTCCAAAGATATGTCAGGGGAACAAATAATTTTATAACAACTCAGTGAAATGTATAATCATGGTAGTAGTTACAAAATGCATTAGTTAGAAATTTACTGAGTCACCTTTAGGTTATTAGAATAACTGATTAATGAGCCTTCCTAATACCATATGGGCATCATCCACAAACATTTTAGAGATTCAAGTTTAAAACTATTTTAACAATTATAAGTTGCAAAAATGACCGCATGTAGATTGTGCTTTCCAAAAGGAAATACACGAGCTCCTTGCAGGCCTAACCTATCTAAATAAAGCAATATATATATGAGTTCCTTGTACAAGGTTTTGGAAAAAAGGAAAAAACAAAAAACTCAGAGTAATGTGATAATCACTATAATACCAGCCTAATGGAAAAGAAAAACAAGGAAGAAACAGTAGGACAATAAATCCTGTTGGAAATGTCTTCGTTTACATTATATATTCAGATATAATTCCAGGCCTCCCCTCCTTTTTTAGTTCTCTTATGTTATACGCTCCGGTTTCTACTAGCAGCATGTAAAAAGCCTTTTTAGAGAATAAATACAGGACTTAAAATATTTAGCTGTATTTTCCAGGACAGACTGGTTTACTGAATGTTTGTGTGCCAAAAGACAGACTGAAGACTAAATTTTTGTCTTCTATGGAACTTTGCAAGACCACGCTGGAAGGCAGCTTTATTGCATGCTTTACTAGCAACTGAGTTCCCAGTAGCACAGTACTGTCAGGAACACTATTATTTGTTCAGATAATTCAGTGTGTGCAACTACAAGAAGGAAAAAAGTCCTTATAAATCAATATCATCTCCAGCAGAAGCAAAAAACCTGAACCCAAACCAAGGAAGCAAGTAATAGTCATAACCTTCCTACTGAGGAGTATTCCAATGTTGCGGACAATCTTTCATCATTCTACATATGAATCTAAAACTCCAAATGCCTATTCTGAACTATTCAAATTACGTATCAGGATGGTAGTTACAAAGCGAGGGCCCAAACCTGGGGGGAAAAGGAAAGGAGTTCTATGGAAGAGAGCATGCTTGAAAGTGTTTATGCTTTTCAGTCCTACTGTTAAAACCTGAATGAATGAAAATGGAGCAAATCTTTATTTAGACTTTAGCTTATTATTCTTACTGAATCCAAGAATTCAAAAAATAGATAAACCTTCATTTTTACTAACCCACTAATCTAAGTTTTAGACATAAATGTAGACAACAGTTTACATTTTATACTCAAATCTAAGAATGTAAGACTAAGACAAGTATGTGATCTTTTTTGCAGACATAACATATAAGTATTTGTACAAAGATAAATACTTGTGTACAAACAACAGCCTATAGCTCTCTCTGTATATTCTTTACACATAATTATCACTGTAAAATGCTATAGAATCAAAAGTCTTCCCCATACCTGTGGAATTTTACAATAATTTTGCACCTGTGGTAATGGCCTACACATTTGCCTAAATGCTGTTCTGGCAAAGAACACATCTGAAATATGTTATTTTCAAAGAGAGTCTATACACTTGTTTTTCAAGATTGAAATATACGTTTAATTTTTTTTTTTCCTTAACTACCCTTTTGCCTTCAGGTAATAAATGTAAATGCAAACACCCATTAAAAAATCTGCACAGGAAGCAACAGCGTGTTCTGTTCATCAGCAAGTACTAGACTATTCTTTATAACCACTGGAAATAAAGTCTTGTCATGTTCTTTAAATAAAACATCTTGATTTTATCTAATAGTAACATTACATCAAATCAGAGACAGAAAGACATAGATATCTACAGCAACATATAGAAATGAATTCCTGTTGTTATAATAAGCCCTGGAATGCTCATTTTTATTATTATTTTTTAATATTCATCCCAAAAAAAAGACGATTGGAAAAAACGACTCCCCAGCTCATTTTTATGATAGAGCCAGAAGTTTATCGTCCTCTTTTATCAGAAGTCTAAATGCACTCAGATTTATGTAGAACCATCATGCAGCCAGTTGCAGTTTATTCTAAATGGAAATACATCTGTAGTAGACAGCTAAGATCAAACAGCCACTTGGAAGAACTGACAAATACAAATATGAGGTATTAGAGCCATTTGGTCAGAATGACCTTCTTAACTCTCTCGCTGTAGAACTAGGAAAGAAATATAATGGAAACGATAATGAAAAAAGACAGAGAGATTTCACCAAGAAGATCTAGGTTAAGGTTACATTAACACCAGACCAAGAATTTTGTAATTTTTGTTAGTAGGAACTGAAATTCAATGCCAGTTTTAAAACGTTTCATTAGAATACTACAGATTGCCACCTGAGAAAACTACATGAAATCATAAGGTAGGTTCCTCATACTTCTAATGTATACAGAAAAAAGAAAAACATGTTAATTCCAAGCTGTCTGGTTAAACTGTTAAAAATCGTATGACTACTTGTGTAGATCATTTATAGTACCTACACATTAGTTCACAATTGTATAAAATTTACGGCTGGTGTAAGACAGGACAAAATAGCTCACTGCTAGTCACTGCCAAAGAGCTCATTTCAATCCTTAGACAGATTCTGGATCTCTATTCCTTCTCCAGTGGCTTCATGAATGTTAGGGAGAGGGGGTGTTTGTCTTTTTTTAAAAGGAAAAATTAACCCTATTAATCTCAATACTTTAAGATTAGCAATTGTTCAAACGCTTCACTCCTAGGATTTAAGTGAAGAAAAAGCAATCTCCGTTTACTTCCTGCTGGTGTGCACATAAACAACATTTATCACAATAAGCACTAACTTGCCCACATACTTGGCCGGTTATCTCAGCTCATCTCCCTCTTTAGATTCTTAGTGAAAAATCCTTTCATACTCTGATTGCATTGAAATAAGATTTATTCTTCTCTCAGTTTTCCTTACTCAGTTTTTTCTAACATATTTACATGTCTTGCTTGCTTTTTCTCTGGTGTGCTTTTGCAAATTTTTGAGTAAGACTTAGTGCACCAGTCCAGCATGTTAAGGGAGGAAAATGAAAACTAAATCTATGCAAGCAACTACAGATGAATAAACCAGTAAGGGTTATTGGTTTTACCTGATTCTGGCTTGACTGAAGTATGCCAGTACCACACTGACTTACGCTGCTGATGAGGAACCCGAGCTTGTGTTGAGCAAGGGGCCAATGGGGCCCTGGTGACTTTGCACAGATTGAAGGGAAGTTAATGGAAATTTCTGGGTATTCAGCACTCCAGGGGGAAGAGAGCCACTTTGTTGGCTGTCTAAATATGGATTTAAGAGCCCAACTTTGGTCATTTTTTATCAGTGTGTCAGTCCATAGAGTTCAGTACTGTGTTTACTGAAAAAAACTGTTTTCTTCCTTTCATCTCCCTCTTTTACCACAACATGTTTTGTCATAAGAGCTCCAAGCAGGATCATTAATGTACAAAACTGCTTCATTGAGCACTGAGACCTTCCTACAACAGCCTTTTAACCTGTTATTTAGTAATCTCAGCTGTCATGATAACCAAGATGTCTGAGCATGTCACCTCCACTGGTTTCACTCACAGTGTCCGTAGTTCTGTCTACGCATGTAACTTCAAAACGATATTCAAATGCAAAGTATATTTAGTGGGTTTTCAGTGCAGTTCAGCTAGACCATTATATAGCTACAAGTCCCAGTCCTCCCAGCTTTACCTTATGGTGAGTTAATTTTGCAGCACAGCCAGGATCGATTTGCTGGAAAAACAACCCACAGGAACCAGCAATCCTATTGCTCCAACTGGTATCAAATTTATATACAATACTTTTTTCACTATGCCTTGGAGCTAAATTTACCCAAAAGTAAAATGGGACCCAGAAAAGTTTTTTTTTTTTACTTCTGTCATGATATACCAAGAAAGTTTAGCGCAATGAGATAGAAATCTCTGTTTTGTCTTCTAGTCCATGTGATTTACAACAGGTTGCAGAATCCCTCTCAAACATTTGTCTGGTGCTGTGCCTCACACCCACCACAGGGCACAGCACAGCAGAGTGGGTATGTGGGAAGGTCCTCTCTTGCCCCACTCAGATTGGGTCTGCTGAGGGCTCTGCACAGTTCCTAATAGAATTTTTTTTCTAACATTGTTATCTTAAAAGTTCCTTCAACATTGAATTTTGAGGAATAAACCCACAAATTATCGGGAAATCATAAGCATAATCCAAAAACATTTGAACAAGCTTAAAATATATAGTCATATTATAAAGATGATTATCGCATTCAGTAATACAGATAAAGGAAGTAACACTGCGGTCATTAAGGAGTACCCACAAAGGAGCTCCTGAGAACAGCACCTTAAATAATGTTTTTATTGCAAATTGCCATAAGGTAGAGGATACACAGGTACTGTCGTCGTGGTTTGGGCCAGACTGGCCACTGAAGTGAACGACAGATGCTCTCCCCCACCTCTCTCTCCAAGGAGAGGAAGGAGAGAGAGAGACCGCGAGAATTAGGAGTTTAGAAAAAAGCTAAACTACTTTAATGAGGATATTAATACATTAACAAAATAACAGAAAAAAGAAAATAATGAAATATATACAATATATACAAAACCATATCAAGCTTCCAGGATGCCGATCACATCACCAGCAGGCACGGGGAAAGTCCCAGACTGGACTCAGTGACAGATGGGAAGTGGATTCTGGATTTGGATTCAGGAATGCATGGATCAGGATCAAAGGCAGACAGACAGAGTCCTCCTCAGATGCCGGCCATTGAAGAAAGAGGCTGATTCTATGATCCCCCAGCTTTTATACTGAGCATGAGGCAGATGGGATGGAATACCCTGTTGGTCAGTTTTGGGTCACTTGTCCTGTCCGGTCCTCCCCACAGGTGGGACCCCTCTATGCTTTTCAGCTTCCAACCCTCCAACAGGGCAAATAACAAAGGTAGCTGGCCTTGGGTGTTATAGCAATAAATGTAAGCAAGAGCTTCTCTGCATGCCATTCCTTGGCATAAATTACAAATAATCAGGTCTCATCACTTTGGGAACGAACAGCATCTCCACAATATGCTGTTAATTTTCAGAGAGTTCAGTTAGTTAGAAGAGGCTTAGCTGCAAAGTAAAACTACTGAACTGAAAATTGGTTATGTTTTACCTCAAACCAGGACAACTTTCCTATCCAGTAATAAATTCTGTTCCATAAATAAGTTCTGTTATCAAAGTCATGTACTAACTATCTACACAAACAACACAGTAGGAGGGTTTCAATTCCCATGCTACCTCAAAAAAAAAAAAAGGTTCTTATTGTACTTGACCTGCTCCTGACAGATAAGACAGAGCTACTGCTCATTTTTCTACCAGTGATCCTTTGCTCAGACACAACGTGATCCAGCCCTGTGCATAAACTTCCTGCAACTATGTCAATTAATTTCTGAGGATAAGTGGATATGGAATTCTGAATGAAGTGTTAGCAATTTCAAGGGAAATAAATGATAAAAATATTTGGCCAGTCATCTGAAATACTGAAGTCTATAGTCTCAAAAATAGTTAGTACCCTATCTACCACCTAATTGAAGATAGGCGCCTATACTCAAGGTATATAGCTATGCTTCAGTTCCAGTGCATTGAGCACTATTAGTCAGCCAAAAGTATTTATCACCTGATATATGTATGTGTGTCTAGTATGCAGGCATGAAATCACAGGTAGGATTATCTCTAAAAAGTTCCAGTTTTCTGAAAGAAATAGAAATAAAATTCTGGTAGTGAAGCTGTGCTATCTACGTAACACAGAACACATTGTCTGTTAAAAGAAGCCAATATTACAACAGTCATCCAGAATTCTAGCACGGAAAATAAAACAGCAGACACAGCAAATCATTAGTGTTACCTTGCAAAAGTAGAAAACCTGGACTTGGGAATAGTGAAAATTATTCCTCCCTTCTCTTTACTATTTTAGCATTCTTCAAGGCATATGTAATCCTAATATGAAAATAAACAGATATGAGAAGTAGAAATTGTGAAGAGATTTAGTCTGGAGAAAAGGAGGCTGAGGGGAGACCTTATCACTCTCTACAACTACCTGAAAGGAGGTTGTAGCGAGGTGGGGGTCGATGTCTTCTGCCAGGTAACAAGTGATAGGACAAGAGGAAATGGCCTCAAGTTGTGCCAGGGCACATTTAGATTGGATACTAGGAAAAATTTCTTCACCGAAAGAGTTGTCAAGCATTGGAACAGGCTGCCCAGGGAAGCAATTGAACAACCATCCCTGGAGGTACTTAAAAGATGGGTAGATGCAGTGCTTAGGGATGTGGCTTAGTGGTGGACTTGGCAGTGTTAGGTGTATGGTTGGACTCAATGATCTTAAAGGTCTTTACTAACCTAAACGATTCTATGATTTACAGCATGGCAGCCTACACATTCATATCCTAACAACATGGGATAGCACTGGAACATCGTAACAGGGTACTAACATCACGTATGTGAAATTATTGAAAATCTGTTACAACAGCAGGCCATGTGGTCTGTACAATCCCAAGATGATGACAAATCAGCTATGATCAAGACGGAATAGTGACCTCAATGGATAACCCACAGGAGATCATTAATCACTCTTGACAGCACAGTCTCTGTACTGTGAATTAACACTAAGCCAGATCGGAGCTCATCCAAAAACCTGCCAGCCTGGAAAATAAAGAGGCTCTGTCTTCTCAGCAACACCCCGTGTGAGCAAACATGAGCTATTAACTGCTAGTGACGTGAATGATGGGACCACGAATGAAGGGTCCTTCCCAAAGCTGGGCTGAACACTGCTGATATGGGGAAAACTCAATTTTCCCCTCGCCAAAAGAGGCTCACCCTAGTAGGCCGAGGCAGTCAGTGTGCCGGTGGCTTGTGCAGCCCTTGCTGTGCCTGACTCACCCTGTGGCTTGCCTGCTTCCAAATCTGGTGATAGTTATTGCAAAGACAGGAAAAATTAGACTTTGAAACCAGTAACCAGCAGAGGCAATTGAAACCATCAAACTGTTATCAGCTGACAGAGTCTTGACAGGAGAGATTATACTCTTCTCTGGAAAATAACCAATGAATGAATTATGATCAGTGACATTTTAGCTTTACCTTAGCTTTAACCGTTCCGGCAGCTGCTAATAGTGTTCAGCTATATCAAAGGTAACAATATCAGCACTGGTGCTGAAGACAGGCTGCCTAACTCATTAAACTTTTTTAAAGCAGAGATCCACTACCCTATTCCAAACTAACTTGCATAATGGGGGTATATAACTTTGGTTAAAATGTGGAAAATGGTTTATTTCCTAAATCTTTTTTACATACTTAAAAATTATGCCTTCCCTCAGTCACCTTCACACCAATTTCTGCAACCTTTCCTTACAAGTCCAGTTTTCAGTAACTGTAATTGTTTTCATTGCTTTGCATACTTCTGCAATTGCTTCACTTTGTGATGAATGAAGACTCAGAACAATTTTCCAACTGAGAATTTACAACGGTTAAACAGCTGTATTACTTAACATTTTACCGATTACACTTTTGTTTATGCATCTCAGAATGATTTTGGTAGTTGTCTTCTCAGTGAGAAATCATGGCTGACATGTAATCAGACCTTTGTCTTTAGAAAAATTACCCAGTCCATCATACCCAATTTTATATTTGTGCAGTTGACTATGGCTAAGTCTGTAACTTCATATTCACCATCACAAAATTGCCTTATTTTTTTTTCTTTTAAAAACATTTCTTTACTTTATCAAGCCTTGAGCATTGTCTATAGTTTTAAAAGTCCTTCCCTGCTCTATCATTAAAGGAAAATTTTGGACCCTAGTCAGATTCCTGCTGAGTCTCTCTCAATATGCTCTTGAAGTCTGATAGAGAGCTACTGATAGCAATTCTGATTTGTTGGTCTTCTAAACGTTCCCATCATAGCAATATATCCCATATCCCTAACTGATACATAAATATTTTTCAGTTGCAACATCTGTTTTTTTAGCTTGGGAAATCCTACTTTACTTAAGTTTTCCCTCACACACATGCCATTCCATATACTTGACAGACCTCGTTGTCCTTCTTTACACCTCTGCCCAAGCTTTTATATATATTTTTTGGAGTTGAAAACAGTAACTCTATAAAGCATGCAAGACATGGTCACACCATGAATTTACTAAGTAAAACAATAATGAGATATATTTTATTCCATATAGGAAATCCTAATAGACATTGGGAATTCCTAACATTTAAATTGGTTATAATTTGACCACTACTAAGACCTGAGCTAATATTTTCACAGAACTGCCTACAAAAAGCTTAAGGTCTCATATCTAATGTTAATAGTCATCTCAGAACCTATCCTTTTATATGCAAAGTTAGTATTAATTTTTCCCCATGTGCATTGTCTAAAATGAACTTCAGCTGAATGATCTCAGACTTCTTGGGAGATTTTCTGTTGACTTTTATGGTGTTGGCCATCTGAAGTTCCCCTTATGCTGGTTATACTAGCAAAATTGGAAAAAAAATGTGTAGTGCATGATAAGTGCCTAATATAGATGTGGAAGGACCTTTAGGAGACACAGTCCAAACACAACAACAGATTATACTCCACCTCCATCTCATCCATTTCTAGGCTTCTCAGAAAGTAAATCTTTTGCCCAAAAAAGGGGCAAGATGCTGAAGAAAGTACATAAAAAAAAAAAAGATAAAGTTGAATTTTTGAAAGTAATTAGGTACCTAAACATACAGATTGATAAAAATAGGTTTCCCATAGAAGTTATGAGAATGGTTTTGAAAATTCTGCTAGATATCTTCAAGCATTTTGAAATCTGATCCTAAACACCTGAGGCTACAGTGAAAACGTAACATTAACCAAACTTTCCTCCAGTCTTAGCCTCGTACTCTGCATCACGCTTCTTCCTGAGTGTATGACTAGCAGAAACTATGCTGCCTTTAAGGACAATATAGTGTGTTTCTGTACATTATTTCACATATTCAGATGGGAAGTAAAAAATTATGGCCAAATTAGGTCAGAAAAGCCAGAACATCATGTACAAAACTATTAATCAGAACTTTAGCATCTGTCAGCATGAAAAATCATACATGATTAATTTATTTTCGGGAGTCTATATCCTCCTGCAAAACTGCACAGCTTGCCTGCTTCAGCACATTAAGGCCTCAGGGAGGTAAAATGCAATAGTCATCCTTTACAATCAAAGTGGGTTTAACAAGATTGTTAAGGGAATTTTCTCAACATCCCCTCAATAACTGCATGGGCAACTGGTCAACTAGTGAGCCATGTTCATGTTTTTACAGTTCCTGTCCTAATCATCACTATCTTACCCAACCTATGCACTTAATACTTGACACGCTTTTCCTTTTGGCAGCACATGAACAGATTACATATTACCAGCCTGCCCTTGTAAACTTCTGTACCCAGCCCTGTATTATCTGATTTCACTGAGGTGAAAATGAGATAAAAAATGATATGATTTTTTCTTATAGAAGCAGCAAAAAAGAATTGGGAGAAAAAGAAATAAAATATAATGCTTTAAAATACTTGTTCAATATTTCAGTTGATTGACTAACATTGCAGAAATGTTTTACAATATCAACAACAAAAAAAACCCCAAACCAGCCAGAGACGAAATTGTCCTCGAAGCAGAATCCAGTCTGAGATTTTTAAGTCAAGGAATACTGCAGAATATACAGAGGAAAGGATACATCAGGTTTGTGCTTTGAGCTGACATCCCTCCCTGGCTTATCCTCATTGTCATTTTGAAGACAATTCCTCTCCCCCTTTCCCTGCATTGAATCTGATATTCTCAAGAAGGAAGTTCAGAATAGATGAAGAGTTAAAAGATAAAGGCATTATGTGAATACAATAGAAGAGTCAAATTTAATCATAAAATAGGAGTGTTACATAAAACAGACAGAAAGGAAATTAGACTGTTACCTAACAGTAAAAATAATAATGCAGCCATGCAAATGCCTACTGCTGCATCAAGCAGTTATCACCATTTCCAGACCATTTTTAACTGGAGTTCTGTAGGTGTTAAAGACTGTGGTTAGACAGAGACAGGTCAGTGCTTGCCTACCTGAAATTTGCACTGTCTGCCATATGCTGCTTCAGTGAAATTGCAATGCTATATCAACTTCACCTTAGTTACAGTGAATTAGAGGCATTTGCTGAGTCTGCTAGTGCCACCTAGAGTGAGCTGATCGCAGCTATGGTGTTTATGATTCTCCCTTATTTTAGCTCCATGGCAGTGATTTGAACAAGCAAGGAAGAATATCTACCTGAAATGCATCAAAAACGTATTTAAAAACAGAAAAAAAAGCTCTTTCATTATACAGACAAATTGGAATAGCAAATGAAAACAACACTATTCAGAAAAAGAAGCAGGCAGGTAAGCAAGCAGGTAAAAACAGAGGAAGAAAGATCAATAAGTAGTCAGACAGAGATTAGCCTAGCAAGCAAAATACAAGCCAGATCATCTGACTTTTGCTAACAGATATGCAAACAAAAAATAGATTATTCAGCTTGCAGAGACAGACCACAGATGGATGAGATGAAAATATATTTGTGACTTTGGAATGAGACTTCTTTATCTCACCATATCTTCTTTATTCCATTTCCAATACAATAAGACCATGGCTTCTGTTATTCTGTGTTAGCCTATTCTGCATGTGTTTGATAGATGGCAAATAGTGTGATCAACAAAAAAATACAAAAGGGAAATTCAGCAGCAAGCGCATCAAACAGATGTATGTTTGGCAATGAAGACGACATTGGGGGATCTGGGGACACCTCATATCTTTGCCACAGACTTATTTATACAGCCTCTGAGCATGTCTAAACAGCTCACCAGAGAGTAGTGCAGAGTCTTAAACCAGAATGTCCAAATCAAGTATGCAGCAAATTCCAGTTCCTGTGTCCAATCCAGAAAAACTGTATTACAGCATCTCTCAGCAGAACTAATGAGCTAACTCATGCCAATGTTACAGGGCTCCATCAGTGGCAATTTAAGGCTGTTCAAACTACTCTCAACGGTAAGGTGAAGTATTGTCTACATCATTACTTTAGATCTGTTCATGTTTCTCTTCCCACTCACAAAGCAAGATAACAGTTCTAGTTTCCCCTCATTGCTTACGTTTTTCTATTCAGCCTGCTTAGACTCTGGGCCACAAATGACACCTTTTTGGAAGGATGTTTTGTCCAGTACCCATGCATCAGTGTCTTCATCACAGTTGGGTTCAGCTGGGGCTTTCAAAATACAGCTTTTTAAAAAAAAAGTCAACAAAAAGAACAGCATAGATTTTACAATGACGTTTTAGCAAGTAAAGATTTTAAAGGTGGGTGGCGGTGGCTCTCTGCTTAGATCTGCTAGCAAGATGCCCTCATTTAAAGTTATGATTTTCACATATACATCACATATCTATTAGGTAGTAAAAGTTGGGGGCTGTGGCATCACAGATAATTACAGAGTTTGGAAAGCCACGATGTAGTGGTAAATTTAATCCAGGTAGTGTAATCCTACCACTGGCTATTCACAGCCTTTATTCTCACCCTACAATATTGATACTGTCCTTCCAAGAACTAATTCATCCTTTATTTCAGGAACTGAATAATAAAGACAGTTGGCACATGTGAAGAACTCAAGGTGTTATCGTCCTCACTTTTCTTAAGGTTCTGTTGCTCTTCTAAACATGAAAGACTACGCTGTTCTAAGGTCCTGAATTCAGGACAAAAATATTTTTCATGTACATGATGCTGTTGCTAAATGATGCTAATCACCATGACAGACAACAGTTAATGGGTAGCAATTTCTATTGAGTCAGCACCTACTCTGAGGCTCACCATCAGAATGATGCTTACTCAAAATTAATCAACACCCACACATGTCAAGAAGCCCAAAGCTAAGGTTTAGATTCTAACCTTTCATGATGATTGGTTTCATGTTGTGTGGTCTTTGTGGCACTTATAACCAAGTTACACTATTTCTCTCTAAAAATCCTAATTTTATTTTCAGTAAACATTGTGGAATTGGTGAAGAATGAGGACTACATGAAGCAATGTTGGAAGTTGTACTTCACTTAATGAAGAATTCCTGATGAAAATATGTAAATCAGAAATTGCTGATATAGAAGTGAGAACTGAACCCACTATCTATTTCACTTACACACTGAGACCCTAACCGAAAAGTACCTCATATTACTTGGAACCAGAAGGAAGACAAGATCCCAAAGAGTTTATAATTTGAATAAACTGAGAAAGCATGTGACATTCAAAAGATTATCATCCTCATTTCAAAGAAATGCAAAATGGAGGACATAATTTGTTATATCAGAATAAAAACAAAAAGTGCCAACAAAAGTGTCAGAAGATATAACAGTTCCCAGGCTTGGAGAAGGTGGCTAGACATTGTTCTCACTATTGAGCGGGACATGACAGAGTATACACTGGCAGCTATGTATATTGAACAACTTGAGACATTGACAAGGAACTAAATTGACTTGATGGATAATAAATGACGATACCAATATTTATGTGGTTACAGAGTCAGTCAGAATTGTATACATCCAGATATGGAGAAAGGCTATATTTTTACCAACCTCTGCAGTCTATTTATTAAAGCTTTTCATGCAAGTCTACACGTAATCCAAAGTCCTCAGTATTTCCTAAATCAGTTCACTCACACTGAAGCCAGAAGATGATTTAGAATGTAACGTTCTGTGATGATATCTCATACACATACCTCTTAATATGCTGGAAATCCCTTAGGCAAAACTGAACCAACAGACATCATTAAATTACCATCAGTTTTAGGCACTAAGCAGCTTTTGTTTGCACTATTAGGAGTTCAGAACAATACACTGAGACAGAAGTATCTCACCTTGTAAAGGAACTTCACTGTTTCTCTCATTTGATAGCATTACCTCTTGGTCTCAACTGCAATTTATAAATGCTATTAAAACACTATTAGCTATTATGCTAATAATTAAACAGAAATTCTTAAAACAGATTCCAATTAAGAAGAATTCAAATTCTTCTTAAAACAGAAGAGTGCACCTTAGAGAGGGAACTACTAGATATACACAACTGTCCTTTTCTAATTTGGTACAGTGATCTCATGGTAAGTTATTTTTTTAAAGTGCCTTTAAAAAAAACATGTGCCAACTTGCAGCTGAAGAAGATCCTTCAACAAGATACTACATTAGCAATTTTCCTCTTAAACTTTCCCTCTCTTGCCTGCATTCAGCAAATTGAATTAGAAGAGAAGATGAAATGCTACTCCTTCTAGAAAAAGGCCTTCTAGTGCATCGCTTTGGATAAAGAGAGAGAAGAAATAGGAGATATATATGTTAATAGCGGAACAAAATAGAATTTTGATCATACTGATTTGAGTGAAGCAGATATACACTATACATCGGTTACCAAACAGCCAGTATATCAAAGCCATATAGTATGACAATCAATACACGTTCATGTAGGAATATTTTTGTGAAGCATTGTGGCTGTGTGTAGGAAAAACTATGACGCATGAAAAAACACAGGGAAAAAGGACTTTGGTTTCCCTGGTATTTTTTAAACTTCAGTGATGGAATAGGATGTGATTGCAGTGACAATGGATAAGGGTAACAAATAAGAACTTTACTGATAAATCCCAAACCTAGTCTAACAGGTTGGACTGGCCGAGTGATAAAACGGAGTGTAGGATAATCACAATGGCAGATGCAAGTGTGCAATTTGCCTGTGAAGTCAAAGCAACAATAAATTCACAATAGTCTAGGCTTGAAAGGATTTTGTGGTGAATTTATTTATGTAATACTTTCTCGTGGCCAACAAAGCTTACAGGATGGATGGATGTGGAAATACTTACACTTTTTCCTTTTCCATTTCTTAACATGACGACAGTCTACAGAAGCTTATGTTAGAGCAACTGTCCTTCAAGAGCTACTGTTTTCACTCATATAGTATAAACAGACAAATGACATACATTAGTTTTTATATATGCTGAATATATGCACAGTCTGTAATTGTTGCACACCATATAACTATCTTGTCAATAGGATCGACATTTTTTTTCAGAATGTAAAGCTATTGCCTTCACTTCTCCTCCACTATGTATATACATTTTGTATTCATACAAATTGTCTGCCTGTGTATGTTGTACAGTGATCCAGAAATATGTGGATTTGCTCAAGTGAAAGTGCACAGCCACCTTAACATGCCAGCTCTGCATATCAGCTATCTTGGGAGTATGTATACAGCACAGATTCTGTACCACAGCATAAAAAGGTTGACTTACCTCTTGAAAATTCCATTGACTTTCTATCTCTGGTTGCATCAAATTCAAAACTACCTTCCTGATGTCTAAAGCTTTGTGTATAAGCTTTTTCCATCACACAAATCCTTTTGCTTTCAGTTTCACCTCAGCTTTCTGCAAGTTTCCCACATCAATCCTTTAGACTTTCCTAAACCTTTTATTTTCTTTGAATATTTTGCCTAAGCTTTGTCAGATTAGCTGCCGACACTTGGAATGCCTTCATTGCCTTCATCTGCCAAGAATTCTTTCCCTGTCCCAAGCCATTAGTGCCAGGACTCTTCTTCCCTTCAGTGCCTCTTAAATTATCCTAACACACTCTTTGCATTTCCCAAATACTTCTGAGCCTCAGCATTTGTCTTGGCTAATACAGATCCCAAGTGTCTTGAGGCTCAGAGAACATGTTTTACCCATCTAAAAAGCCTTGTAAGTTTACAGCTTATGTAAATGCTTGTTCATAATAATAGCTGTAATATACACTATAGCTGTAATATACACTATGTAATATACGCGTGCGTTAAAGATCAGTTAGCCAAACAAAACCAGATGCTTAACTGCACACTTTTGCCTGTGCAAAACAGAAACTAGCCAATGAAACATTAAATAGCTTAGGACTTAGAGAAACAGACAGATTTCAGTGGGGGAAAGTAAAAGAAAAAAAAAAGCCAAGCCAAAACAGAATAAGGCTAAACTGAGGAGAGGTAAACTTTATACAAATGTGTCATGATTCTGAAAAACACAGAGGACATCATATTTCTGCACCTAGAGCTCGATACATTACATTAGTCAAAACAGTAGTGCAGAGTTTAGAACACTAAGTTGTTCAAATGACACCTATGCTAAGGACTTCGGAAATGGCAGGACATACAAGAGATGTTGGTAGCTGGTGGGCAGAATAGCATACAAAAAAGACATGAAAAGCCTTGCAGAGGGCATATCTATAAGAACACAAATCCATCTGTGGGTGTGTGAGAAGTGGATGTTCCCAAATTCATTTGTGGCTTCTCTCTAGCCCCTAAAACCAGAATGTTGCTTACAGTGTTAGCAACCAGGTCTGTGAGCTCAGAAGCAGTTGTCGTAAGCAAAGTGTTCACATTTAATTCATTTCTATATGCTAAACCACACATAACATTTACACCTTTGTGCATAATCCTGCAAACGTTTCCATGACGTAAGACCGTGCATTACTTATCAAGGACTTCTCCTTTCTCCTTTATAACACACTTGTTCTATATTGACTTCCCACCCCTGCAGGTAAATAAATGACTATTTGCTATTCTTCTAAAAGCATACTATATCTTAAATAAAAATACTTGATTTAATGCACATATTCCCATATGTTTTAATTTCTTTTCTTTCCTAGTAAAACAAATTACTAAATAGGTATATGATAACATATGGTAACATACTTATTTTTAATCCAAATGGATTTTTCCTTTAATAGGAAAGCACTTGGCAGTTTTAAAACAATTGTTTTTCTTTTGGGAAAAAAAAAAAAATAGAAGTGGAGAAAGAGATGTTCCCCAATCAAAAACTTTATATGACACTAAACATTTTTTCTTTCCAAAAATGTCTGTTTTTCCAAGCAAAGAAAGTTTATTTTAAAATTGAACCTAAGGCTAGTACCTATGAAACAGGACTAACGTTATTGTATTTTAAGTACAGTAGTTGTCTTCCAAATTTGATATTATTTAATGTTACAATAGAAGAAAATGAAACTTCCCAATACTGGACTGCAAGGTGATCTGGAAGTATTTAAAGCTACAACAACTATGTTTGTGAGTCTTTCACTCTTACCTGTGATTTTCCACTTGAGCCTCTCTACCACTTCAAAGACAAAATTCATTTCCTGAAACATGTAGCTTGGGACTCAACCACATCAGTGTGGAGGAGGGGAAGGACCAGACATCCTAACATTTTAGAAGTATTTTAGGATTCTCTACTAAAATCCACTGAACTATTAGAAAAGAAAATCTAGGAAGGGTTTTTTTTGCAGAGATTTATATCCGTATATTGCAGTATGGTCTCACCACTTAGATAAAATTGCTACTATTATTCATATGGTATTTGCTAAATTAGGTGTGCATTTCTATAAGCGCTGTTTTTTCCAGTGAAGCTCCATATACATCCTTGACTGCCAGTTACAGGGCCTCTTGAGAGAGATGAAGCTATGAGTAATAGAAAAGAACAGAGTGGAAAGTAGCATAAAATGAAAATAAACATTAATAATCTTTAACCTCGCACTGATTCATCGACTCACACAAATAAGGACTCTGGGATTTGGTCCCTATTACAGAGAAGGAAATCGTGGTGTTAAGTCTTTAATCATCAAGGCACTTAAGCATTATCTTTAGCACTAACAGTAGAGTAAGACTACAGAAGTGAGCTGGCAACTCATGCATCAAACCATTATTATGCACCTGAGGCTGGGCATTTGTGATGGGTGTATTGTGTGGTGCTGTCACGTTACTGTTGGTCATTTCCATTCCTTATGTTTAAAGACTTTGGAAAGTTTGAGAAAGAGAGAAGTCTCCGGTACACAAAGTAACCTTCCATTTAGCCAAGAAGGGGAATGGTGCTGGAGTAGAAGCTTGGGAAAAGGCAGGAAAAGCACCGCTTTGTTAGTGTTGTCCGCATAAGAGGGCACAGAGAGCTGAAGGCAGGGAATTTAGTGCAGAGACTGCAGTCCATATCAGTCACCTGAAAAAATATTATGAGAAGACAATATACCACTTAATCCATTCCTAACAGTAGAGTTTGAAATTGCTTAATGGTGGGTACTGGATGCAGTTATTTTTGTATCCTGCAGATCTCCCACTGTTTGAAACAGCTCTGTGTCACATTCCAGATCTATGAGACAATAAGGGGTTATTACTGCTTTGGTCTTTCTATTGCCATATAATTTACATATTTGTCATAATATTTTAAACTCCCCAGTTACCTGGCTTAGTTTCTGTGTATTTATCCATGCCATGTTTTTTGATTGTTTTTGAAAACACAAACACGGATTTTTTTCTTCTGTGTAGTTGTTATCAAAATTTTAATTGCACTTAAAAAAGAAGAAAAATCTATTTCATAGAATAGTTTGGGTTTGTAGGGACCTTTAAAGGTCATCTAGTCCAACCCCCTGCAATGAGCAGGGACATCTTCAACTAGATCACATTGCTCAGAACCCCTTCCAGCCTGACCCTAAATGTTTCCAGGGAAGGAGCATCTACCACCTCTTTAGGCAACCTGTGCCAGGCTTTCACCACCCTCACTGTAACAAATTTCTTCCTTATATCTAGGCTGAATCTACCCTCTTTCAGTTTAAAGCCATTACCCCTTGTCCTATCGCAACAGGCCCTACTAAAATGTCTGTCCCTATCTTTCCTGTAGCCCCCTTTACGTACTGGAAGGGGCTTTAAGGTCTCCCTGGAGCCTTCTCTTCTCCAGACTGACCAACCCCAACTCTCTCAGCCTGTCCTCATAGCAGAGGTGCTCCACCCCTCTGATCATCTTCATGGCCCTCCTCTGGACCCGCTCCAACAGGTGCACGTCTTTCCTGTGCTGAGGGCTCCAGAGCTGGATATGGTACTCCAGGTGGGGTCTCACCAGAGCAAAATCACCTCCCTTGACCTGCTGGCCACACTGCTTCTGATGCAGCCCAGGATGCGGTTGGCTTTCCAGGCTGTGAGCACACATTGCCGGCTCGTGTCCAGCTGTTCATCCACCAGTGTTCCCACATCCTTCTAGGCAGGGCTGCTCTCTGTCACTTCATCCCCCAGTCTTTATTGATCCTGGAGGTTGCCGTGATGCAGGTGCAGGACCCTGCACTTGGTCTTTTTGAACCTCATGACAGCCGATGTCTTTACCTATGAGTTTTAAAACCATTTCTCTCGAAACAAATGCCAGGCTACTATTGTTTACTCCCTCTGGCTTTAGCTTTGTTCATGAGCTTCAGCACTGTAGGAAAATATTTTTCTCACCATTATCTTTTTAGAGGCCTCCCATTCTTCATAGCAGATTTTCTACAGTGCAGCTGATTCAAATCAATTTTACCCTGAAAAACCTCAATTTCCAAAATTCAACACTTCAGTGATCAAACACTTAGAAACACTCAGTCTTTAGACAGTACGATACCAATGAAGAGAACAGTAACAGCTGTTCAGAGTCTTCAGTATACTGCTGAGTAGCAACTAATAAGATGACTGTATTTTTACTTATAACACCTAGCTATTAATACTTCACAAACATTGTTTGGTAACACCTTAGATGGAGGATGAAATAAGTCTAAAAATTATATTTATTTTATAAGCAGGAGAATAAAAACATGAAATGAAGTAGGCCATGATTTGGGCTTTCATTAATTTCCTAAACACCATGCTCAGGCTGAGCTTTGAGGAACATGAAATTGATATTTAAATGAGTAGCTTGTTCAAAAATAATTCAGTGAACAATGTGTATGGCCAGAAAATAATTACTTCAATTCCTTGCAAAAATTGTTTTGGGGAACAATATAGTATGATTGTAAATCTTGAAGTCACATGGTTCTTGGACTATTACAGTAATCTCCATTTTAAAAGATTGCTAATATATCAGGTCAGATACATAGTTATGCTTGAGGCTGAATAAAGTTCAAAACTCTGACATCGGAGAGCAGAATGGATTTAGTTTTGTATTACAAAGCATCTGGAAAATAGTTAAAGTGTTATGGATTTCAAGTCCAGCCTCTGAATCCAAAATGGGCTGTGGCAACAACAGCTTTCTGGAAGAATTTTCTTCTTCATAGCGTTTATATGGAATTGCCTCCAGAATGACTGACATAATTTAAAATCAGTCAGTTCTATATTTTCGTTTAGAATTAGTTAATTAAGAACAGAGGTGAGGTACTTTCAGTCTCTTTCCAAAGTTAAGTCCTTCCATGTCAGTGTTTAGTAACTACTACGTATTTCACATGGAGACAGTTCATCCATTTACTATTGTCTATAGTAATAAACTATAGTACAGACTATTGCCTATAGTATATATACTGCATAGGTTAGACTAGAGTCTACATTATCCCAAAACAATTTGTCTGGAATACATCAACACACCAATCCCTGTAAAATTTCTCTGAAGACATTCCCCCTGTCCCCGCAGCACCAGGGAGCATTTTTGGAGGCCGGCACACACAGTGAGGCAGCAACCTTTGGGGCAGTTGCGGTAGCTGCCAGGTCCTGCCAGAGACGCTGCTGCCATTTAGGCCAGGAGGAAACGGGGTTTGGCTGAGAAAGTGGCTGAGGCGACAGAGACAAATACCCTGGATAAAAGTTGTGGCTTTTTTCAAAACTGATACTCTATATTCTACATATTTTAGAAGACACTTGATCTTCCCCTATAATAAACTAGATGGCAGATGTGATGTACAGCATGCTTTCTAAAACATTATAGAATTATGAAATTCAAAAGTTGTATATTGTCAATACAAGAGTTAAGTCCTTTCTTCCCATCCATTATTAATGTAAAAGTTGATGCTGTTTATTTTTATACTCTGAACCCTTTAAACTTAGTTTCTTTTTGAAATTTCTCATTAAAATATTATTTCCTAATAGAGACATCTATTTCATGTATAGACATTTATGGCTATAGATAGACATTTATAATTTAGACATTCTAATCCCTCCATATCAGAGTAGCACTTTAAGGCTTATGTTCTTTAACATAAGCTGGGGAGGGGGGCAGCTAGAGGAAAGAGTGTAAAAAACCCCACAGATACTGCTTTCTGCCATTTTGTGATGAATTTCAAACAAAGCCTCTCTCCAATTTTCCAGAGCTGTCTCTCTATACAGTGTGAACCATATAAATACATAAAAATACATAACATAGGTAATGATGCATATTTAGTAAATACCCACTGCAGAAACTTTAACCTCTAAGGCTATTCTCTTCATTTATAATCAGTGTAGGAGCTGATTCTTGTCCACAACCATTATACAGATATCTGCTGTAACCACAGAGATTAATGTACTGGTCATCACAATAAAAGTCAATTTTTATTATTTTTTTTAAATTATTTTTTACCATCACTCTACATATCATTCAAATACACACAATGCTAAGAAGGGTGAGGTAACAGATGATATGTAGCTATAATAAATTATACTTCATCCTAAGTAACTGGAAATGTGACCTGCAACAAACAGGAAGGTCAGAAGGGAGAAAGAATTGCAGCTGTTGTATGAAATAAATATCACTGAAGCCATATTTTTAAATCTACAATTGCTCTGCTTTTGTAAGGGAGATATGACAGCCTTAGATTCCTTACAAATTTAGCCACTGATCCAGGTGGGGTTTGCTAATGAGCACCCACATTCTCCCTGACAGAGCATGTGATTCTCTTCCCACCTAAGAAGGTAGAAAACCGAAATGAGAAAGGATCTTTCTCTCCTTTTGATCACATTTATGTAAATAAAGAGGAACCTTACGCAGAACAACAAATGATACCAATTTAGGTAAGCAAAGGCCACAGACTCCCATCAAGTTTTAATTGCAGAGTTGATTTTGTTTTTATATCTGTTAGTATTCTAAATATATCACAGCATTTGGCTTCAATACAGACTGTAAAAATAGGAAAGGCCAACAAGACAGAAGACAGCTTAGCATCAGAATTACTAGGGAAAAAATAAGGCAGGAGGAAAGAAAGTCAAATTAGAGTATTCTGAACACCCTTTAAAAGGTTATTCCTTTCAATTAGAATTTTTCCAGATAAAACACACTGGAGACTGTGACCAAGAAATCCTAGAAGTCCCAGGAAACAAAAGTAAGTTAAATTTAAAAGGCTTGTGATCTGCAGAGACTTTTACATGTACATACAATAACTAAGCATACCTTTGAAGAAGAAAGATGCAAACAAAATTTAAAAAAATGCAATTAACATATAATGTAGTCAGAAGGTCCGATCTAAAGAAGAGTGTCTTTAGTCAGAACCTGTTCGTATTTCTGGAGAACAATGACAAGGGCTTGGAAAACCCTTAGGCCACAACTGCAGCTTTTATCCAATCCACTTTATATATACAGTCCAACAGTACAGCTTTGTACCATTGCGTTAATGCAGAAGGTCAACTGGATCTCCCCCAGCCCTTAGGGCAGAGCTGATGACAGCTCTTAATGCAGTGCAAGGTTCTCTGATGGAAACAAAATTTAAAAAGAAAATCTTTTTCTTTGGAGTAACCACCACCTGCACTGCTATGGATTTTTAACCTGGAGAGCTGTGCTATTCATGTTATATACTGCTGTGTTGAACTCAATAGACCATTACACGCTTCAACTCAAGTTTTTTGGCCGTAGGTCCCATATTTTTAATTGGCAGTACTGATAGACATCTGTGTCTCCTTTATTTCACCTCCCTTCTTGCTATGTTCACTTTATCTAACATAACATTCATTAAAGTAACCACTAATAAATAGTTGACTAGGACTTGCCTGAATACACTAAAAAAATGATAACTTGCATAAAAGGGCAGTTAAGTCTCATTAAGGAAAAGAAAAAGCAAAAAAAAATGAAAGTTACCTTCAAACTCCCTCTACACATAGAAATCCCAGGAAACCCATTTCCTGAATGCTATTGCAGGTCCAGATTTCCCGGGTTTGGTTCTTGAATTCATTCCAGGTGATCCCACTAATTTTGATGTATTTCCTCTAGGTTTGCTGACAGTGCCTCGAAGACATGATCTCAGGGCTGGTTTACATTCATCAAAGTGCACAAACATAATTGAAAGGGACAGTCCTGCTTTCATTTCTACCTCCTCAGGGCTGGCTGAAAAACTCATCTCACTTTTCTCCTCCCCACCCACCCAGCTACCCCCAGCCAAATCCCTGCTCATCTCCACAAGCTGCACTCTGGAAATTAGTCCAAAGCACCCACATGAACTAAGGCACTTCAGGAGCCACCAGATGAAGCTCTTACTGACATGGGGATCTAGTCATCCTCAAAACATTTTAAATGATAAAATTTGGTCTTCATTTGCACTGGACAGTACTAGCTACCAGTCCTAGATCTTTAGGTGAAAGGGGAATGACAAAATCTGACAATATTTTCTTGTTATCTTAAGCCTTATTCCTTGAGGTAGTCTGTTGTAATACTTAACAGGACTTCATCATTACTTCTCTTGATTAGTAATCATAATAATAACAATAAGTCATTAAATTAATTTCTGTTCAGTTTAAACCATAAGTAATTTCCTCTCATACTGATCTGCATTTTCATCCATGTAACGGTAAACATTTTGCCCCTATTAGATGTGACAACATTCCAAATTGCCTGATGTCGTGTTAAAAGCCCACAAAACTTTCTTTAAATCTGAAAACTACAATTTCCTAGAGTAGCAACATATATTTTGGGCAAAGTGCAAAGCTGTGGAGAGGACAGGGTTGGGGGTGGTGGTGGTGTGTATTTTATGCTTATTGCTGTTCTCAGCAATTTGCTTCACAGACCATGAGACAACAGCCATTGGCCATAATTACTTTGGGCTGGATTTGGAAATAATGGCCTCATGATGAAAGGTTTCCTCCTATATAGCTGCTACATTATCTTAGTGCTTGGCTAATGGTTCATTAAAAATAACAAAATTACTCTACCAGTACTATTACTTAGAAGTACTCCTTGCACAGATAGTTTCTGATGAAAGTGAAGTATGTTATGATTCAGAGAGAAACCTGGGCAATTTTTAATGGACTTCTAGGTAAATTCATGAATTTGAGTCAAGTCTGACTGTTTTTTATCAGAAGGGGAAAAAACTGAGGAGGGGGAATCGTGGAATGGTTTTTGAAACTTCCATTTAACTGACAGCCCCTAAGAAATCCCTAGGCCAAGCAAGTTGGACACCAGTGCCACCCTTCCCCTGAGGCAGTTTGAGCCTCTGAAACTCTCCAGTCAAAAACTGAGCAAGAAAAAAGATTTATTCCCTAAGGCATTCACTTGCAACATAGGACACAAAGCTTCCAGATCTTCTTCTGGGAAATGGCTATTACTTCCAAAAGCAGGCAGAGAATACACAGAAGACTGACCCAGAGCAGCTGAAACCATAGCAAAGGAACAAGGTGTTCTTTTGAAAAGTGAGAACTAAAGCAAACAGTCTACATCTTGTGTTGTGTAAACAATATTACTTTGACTATTTTAAATGTGAACACTATTACTAGTCTTCCTCTTCCAGCAGCTTTGTGAATAACACTTTGTGTATTTCACTTCCGAGTACAAGACAAAATGTCACCCACCCTTTTTTTTTTTTTCTTTCTCCTTTTAAAGCAGAATGATCCATTCAATGCCCAAATTACTGTTTTGGCATGAAGTACATGAGCTTTTTCCCTAGTCAGAAACGATATTTGTATTACTATAGGTGTTATTAGTGTGCCATACTGACAGTCAATTATTTGCTTAGCCTTACTTCCAGGTTTGTCAACAGCCTGGAGTGAGTTTGTATTCGTTGTGCCAGAAGTAACCTGTGTAACTGCTAAGAATGCAGAGAAGGCTGCCTACTAAAGCATACTTGGCGACTGCAGAATAGTTACACTGAAGTTGGTGCAAAAATACCCTGTAGCTGCAGAAAGCCTTTCCAGAATAACACTGCTGGTTCAGAGTTGTTTAAGCCATTTGCTTCATAGGAAGATCTCTCATCAGCATTTCCTGGTTTCACACATAAGCATTCTTTTAGCTTTCAATTAAAACAGCTTACTGTGAGCCTCAGTCTTGAGAAAACGTTACCTTTTAAAGATGGAATTTTAAAGAGGCAAAGAAAATGAAGGGGAAAACAATTGCGACAAAAATAGTCTTGTTGCTGTGTTTTATAATTAAGTTGCCAAAATCAAACTCACTGTTGATTAACAAGTTAGGTCTTAATGAACATACTTTGAGGGGAAAAAAAGGCCAATAACAATAGTAATATCGAATCCTTGTGATGATTATGAACAACCAATGCTAATTTTATGCCCATTCCATGACAGCTAGTAATTAAAAATCTTTTGACTTCATGAATTCCTTGATCAAGATTAATATGATTGATTTTTTGCATACTCTTAATCATTTCAGCATTACATTGGTTCACAGACCAATAAATTCCTTCTCACCATTATTTTCCCTAAATCACTTTTGCCCTGAGACCACAAGATTGATTTTCATGTAAATAAATTCCATTTCTGTACAAGAAACTTGAACAAAGCCTAGGACAAATGAGAAGAAAGCTTTTATCGTTTTCTTAACAGACTGATTTTAATATATTAGGAAAATCAGAATTACCATCTGAATAATGACAATAAATGATCTGCATTTTCAACTGTTAAGTGGAAATTCATTGTTGCAAAGGATATTCTAAAGAAAGGGAAAGGACAATAATGGATGAGAGTGTGGTTGGCTTTACTCATTTCCCCTGCTGCGCTAATATCTCAAGGTAAGCCATTTTACTCTTTTGGGATAAGAAAAAGAATGCAGAGCTCATAAGACTGACATCTTAGCAGAGACTGACATGCTATAACACTAATGACAAGATTTGCTAAGCATCACTAGTTAGAACAGATAAGCAATTAGTCTATTTGGGAAGGGTGGTTTTAGGGCAATTAATCTTATGGAAGGTATTAATACCTGGAGAGATTATTCAAAAAAATAGAAAAAAAGATGCATCAGAAGTAAGGACAAACTTGGGAATTTTCTTCTCAGAGTCCGATTCTCAACAAAGGTAACACAGGATATGCTCATTCACTTTCACAGTTTCATTCTGTAATGTGCTATTTAATTTTGCAAGCAGATAAACTGACTTATTTTGTCTCCTAGAGGCATGTGGAGATGGATAAATTTGATACTGCTCCACATAAAACTAGATAAGCTTGATTTACTTCTATATACTATTGACTACACCACTGCAGTTACTAACCCTAGTGATTTACCAGTTGCAGGTTGGTTTGCTCAGTCCATGACTGAAACTGCTGGATTCCACACTTTTCTTACTGCTGCGGTCCTGTTTGCTTAGGTAAGTTTCTAGGAATTTACCTGCAGTAGTTACAAAAGCTACGATACTACTCCTATGGTAGGCATTAGGCATAATTTTAGTTTTACACTTTCATAAATCAGAAAACAAGATATAGTGCAAAAGCAGTAGTAGCAGAACCCTTTTCAAATAGACCCAGTCCCCATCTAGTTGGATAACCCTTTTGAAACAGCTGTGTGAGTTGTCCAACATTTTAATTATCTGTTTGAACTTTGGACTAAATTCAGTTTTATGTCATCTAGGTTTCCCATGAGCAGTTTATCTTTTTGCCTGTCAATGGCTGCCTGCTACATGTTCTTTATCAGCGCACAAGCTGTTAAGCACAAACACGGCACTGCAACACATAGCTTCATAAAACTAAAAATATTTGGCTAGGGAAGAATTCATTTGGTTTCTTTTAAGTTATACAGAATTTGCTGTAGCAAAACAACTATCCTGGTGTGTTAAAAAGCTTAAATAGTTTTCCAACAGGTTTAATGTCTATTTAATTAGAAAATAATTGCTTCCTTGCACAAATGTCAGCTCAAAACTGAAGCTAAGTTATTTGCAGACAAATAAAGAGACAATGCCACAGAAAAATTCTAGAGCGTGCAAAGAAAACAAGTTCAGCCAAGCATATGGGTCCTGACATGGGTGCAGAGGGAAAACATATGGCTATCCTCGCAGAAGATATTGACTGGATTCTGGCATGTTTCGAGTATGAAAAGAAAAGCAGTTTGAAAACAAGCTGTCTATTTTGTTGCATACATTCATATAGGTATCCTTCTCTACTGTAATTAATCTTAATTGATATTACTGAAAATTAAGTGTTGGTCACAGGGAGCATATTAGAAATGCAGTACTATGAACTTCCATCATCTATGTACAGAACACAGTAGGCGAGATGTCCACTGGCGCAGAGAGGCCAACTCCAGGGAAAGCAGCAGATACTTCTGTTTTCTGTCCTGAAATGTAAGTTCTCCCCGGAATTTGACAGAAGCCACCGTGGTGGGAGGGAGCACTGTTTGAACACTGCCAGAATCTCTAGCTTGCTCTCTGGACAGCTGCACTGATTGGAAAAACCAATATACCAGAGAACTTTTAATGAGATTTATAGTGTGTGCTGCTGTTTAAATGGTTATCCTTTTCTGAATAAACAATTAATTCTCTTCAAAACTATATTTGTGCAAATCTTACATCCTCTGGGGGCTCTATTACCCAAGGTAATAGTGTGTTAGGTAATAGTACCTAACACAAATGAAATATCAATAAATAACATCTAGTCTTACTAATATTTCAACTTGGATTGCTTTGATGTGTGTTTAAACCAATTTATATTTCAGGCAGAATTCATAGATATTTCTATAATTCCTTACTGCTGTAATTCCAAACATTTCATATAAACTGATGTGAATTCCACCACAGTCTCTGCCAGATATACTATTTTCATTTTGCAGATGTTAAATTGGGGCACCAAGAGTAAGAAATATGACCAAAGCCTAATGAAATCCATTGAAGAGGAAAGATGATAATCCACATCTCCCAAATTCCAGGCTAAGGGTTCAATTGAATAGTGTTTTTTTATTTGGTTTTGTATCTTTTTGAATGTAGGGTAGAAGATCCCTAATCAAATGCGTAAAACTCAAACTGCTTGGGTGTCAGACTGTTTCTCTTCCAGCATACATTACTTGTAGTATCTTTATATTCCATGGAAAAATCTTTTTGTACAAATATTTATCAGGTTACATCATACACAAATCCAGCAATTAGTCAAATTCCAACCTGATCTATTTAAGCACTTTAACATCAGAATAATTAATTAAAATAATTCCTATTAATAAAACCCCAGAACAATAGATTACATAAGTGTTACCATTGCTGTTTCTACTACTTCAGTGACTGAACTATACCCATATCTTGCTGCTGTTGTGAACCTGTCAAAAGTTCCAGGAGACAAAGCAAATTTTTCTTTTTAATAATAAAAAATTGTCAAGTCTCTAAAGTTTCAATAGTAATTGCAGTTGTATAAGAGAAGTAAATACTACTTTTGTGAATTGGCTGTGTATTTCACCATCAGCTGTAATTTTTCAGAGTATGTTGATCTGGGCAGTCGGTACTGCGCAGTACAGGGGGTAAGGGAGAGCCAAGCCCCACCCCAGACACAACCCCAACACACTCTTCTGGACAGAGGAGCTACAGAGCTGCCTCCAAGACATGTCAGAGAAACACTGTTCACACACTTTTTCTTCCTGCATCCTTTAGGATGGGGTTACAAATAAATTCTAATTTTGAGGCTTTGATGTGAAGCTAAGTCATTTCCAAGGATGGAAATCCCCATTAAAAGGAGACATGAGACTTCAAGACCATTCCCCATGCTTACAGAACTCAGTGCAGAAAATTGGGGGGTTCATCGGATTGGCTCTGTTGACCCATTTGACAGAAAACAAAATCCTGACACCCCTCCCTGAAACTAAGTGTTGAGAAGGCACAGCTATTTGAGTTTCTTTCTTCAGGAGAGGATGCTCTAGCCCAAAATAATTCTGTACTCTTATGAGCTGCTGTGGATTA
The DNA here is from genome assembly GCA_008711295.1 of Anarhynchus alexandrinus. Taxonomy (NCBI): domain Eukaryota; kingdom Metazoa; phylum Chordata; class Aves; order Charadriiformes; family Charadriidae; genus Anarhynchus; species Anarhynchus alexandrinus. Next base: position 6,384,118 of record VUYV01000005.1, read on the forward strand.
GTCAAAAAATCATTTTCTTGTAATCTACTTTTTAATTTAGAGCACACAAATGATCTTGCACTTGTGTGCAGTGATAGGGTAATTAATGCGTATCATAATTAAACAGGCATTTGCCATATAAGAGAAACCTTTACATGATATGCACACTGCAACTAAGTGTGCTTGGAAAAAATCCATAACATTTGTTAGACTTGATCTCTCATTTAGGGAATCCAGCCTTACTCGCCTTAATTAAATCACTGTCACTCTCCTCAATTTCCTGTTCTTTCTCCCGTTACTGTTACTACCACGTGTTACTACACTCGGTGCAAAACTCAGTCTATAGATTCTACAACATTCCCTAATGCCACCATACTTAGTTTTCATCATCTTTCAGTTTCTCCTTAGATTTGACTTTGTCCAGCAGAATAACAGTGATAACTGGTAAACTTTGGAGAACATTCTATGCTTCCATCTCAAGGAATATGAGATTATAACAGGCTATTAAGCCATTTCATGCTCCCCATAAAGATATTGAAGCACCTCCCTATCCCTCTGGCCACTTCCTTCAAAACTCAGATAGTTATCACTCTTAACCTTGGCACTTTGCCAGCCGATTCCTTAGCTGCTTGTTTTGCCATGAGCTAGATGCCCTCTGAATGTTATCCTTTCTCATGGGAAATTTGTTTCTTGCTGGCATTAGTTGCCATCTCCTCAGAGAGCAGCTAGGAAATAATTCATCAACATTTCTTCAATATTCACCTCCTATCTAAAACGAACAAAGACCTGGTTCAGTTTTTCCACCTGCCTTCATAATCAACCTTTTACTCCACAGATAGGCCCTTACAATTTCTGTTAAATCACACTTTTTCTTTTGGTTCCACTTTTTCTTTAGGCTACTTCACTGCAAAATTCCCAGGCTTCCTTGCATATGACTTTGTACAGTTCTTTTGTACCCCTGAACATTTTTTTTTGTCTTTGTTTCCAGTATTTTTTCACTGCTAGGTTTGATGCAGTTGTTAACAGCTTTTTGAATATGCTACATATTTTGTGACTGCATTTCCTGAATTTGTCTCAGATGTATACTGCTAAACAAGGATTTAATGTTGCTCTTTCACTTTTGGCTCCAGTTTACATTTTGATTTCACGTAAGCCATGATTTTCTAAATTAATTGAATTATTGTTCCTTTTACTTAAAATGCTCGGAAGCATGCAGTGTAGACAAATTCATTCCAGTTTTCAAAGCAGAATTCCTATTGCATTAAAGACAAATATAATGATGTGACCCCAGTGCAGCTTACCTGTGTGTGAGGTACTACTGCACTTATAGTGTCTGCAGCCTGAACGGGGTGGCATTTTGCATTGTTTAGAGTAGCTTTTGTTCGTAAAGCACATATCCTTCAAGAAACAATGTACTGGAATCCGTTATTGCCCATTTGCAGCCTGCTGTTCTGGAACCGAAAGTTCCGATCAAATGCACCTCTTTATTAGAAACATGCTCCTACAGCTGCAACGTTGCTACAGCATTGTACTTGGTTAGCATGGATCTATATTGTCAATCTCGTGAATAGGTCTTGCAGTCTAATCTGATGGATGGCCAATGTTGTGCTGAAGGCAAAGTCACTGCCAGTAAAACATATGGCTTTTGAATCTTTCTAAAAATTGTTTGTCCTGAGATATTGTGAGCATTCTATAATTTCCAGTTGGTTTTAAGCTAGTAATTCCAGTCAAAACCAGTCAAAATTTTTTTGAACGTTAAACCTTTTTTCTTTTTTTGAATTAATTTTAAAAGTTAAAGTTGGGGTTTTATTTTTTGTTGGTGGTGGTTTTGGGTTTTTTTAAGTAGTTAAAAAAAATCTTAAACTAGTAGTGATCCTGAGATATATGACTTCCTTGGAATTTTATCTACTTGCAACAAGAGAATTTGGCCTTTTATACAGGTGAAATTCTGTCTGAGGTAGCTAAAGCTATAAGTAAGGACGTAACTGTGTGGACTAAAGAGGGATAGGAAACTAGTTTAATTTTTTAATTCAAATCAGTGAGACTTCAGATCCAAATTTAGCTTGCAAAGAAGTTGGACACTTATGTTTTAAGATTCTGTCGTGGTGCTTTTCATTAGACTCTGTACTGGTGTTTTTCATTAGAGTAGTATAAATGTAGAGTTGTTGCACTTTCCCCAGATTTATGAGAATGTCACAGAGCTCAACTTTTTCCAATTAACATTCCAATTACATTTCTAGAAGTATTTTAGGCCATTTAGAAATGCTTTGACAGAAATTTGATGCACAGCTCACTACTACAGCAAATCATACTTGGAAAGACAGTTTGGAATTGTACCCACTTTGAATCTTGCGTACCGATTTTGGCTGAACAGTCACAATGGTTACCTTCCAGAAAATTCAAGCAGAAATTGTCAGTGTATGTTCCACCAGCTTGCTTTCTCTCTGACTGGAAAATACAGCTCAGCAGACAGAAAGTGGCACTTAGAAAATTTTACTCACATACATTTCCACTACACAGCAATCTCCACTGATATACTCTCCTTACACAGCTCATTTGCAGCCTTGATTGAAAATAATGTAGAAATAACATACATGAAATGCTTTAGAATATTCTATACCTTATCCTTTATGTTGGGCACTTAAATTTGATCTACTGACTATTACACCTAATTATGCCTCTTTAGTTCAAGAGATGGTGACACACACTGAACCGCATCACTAAATTATATCGAGCTACGCCTTTAGCTCAATGCTGGTGCCCTGACACAGGTCTTGGGCCCCTAGCTCCAGCTGGAAAAAGTGGCCTGATAATTGGAGGCCATGACTGAGGTAGTGCTGTGGAGGGATGGTGGAAGCTGTGGCCTAAGGCCAAGGTGGAAGAGGTGCCTCGCGCCTTCGGCTCAGGGGTGACAGTAGCCTCACCTGAGGGAAGCGTGCTCCAATCGAGTTGACAGGAAAAAGAGTTACAGGAGAAAGTGAGCAGACTGCAGCATCGGGAAGGATGAACAGGAAAACGACACAGGTTTAGACCTTGCAAGAAACCAATGATGCAGGGAAGGAGACATAGCTAGAAACTGCCTTTGAATGACTAGTGGTGACAGCTCCCAAGACAGGGGAGGCTGGAAGCTTGTGACTTGTGGTAGCAGGAGAGATTCTCCCACTCTGGCTCATGTGTGAATGTACAGGATCAGTGCAGTTGTTGGCAGTCAATAGCCAAGGAAAGGGAAAGGAACAAATATCATGAAGGGAGGCTTCAGAGACACCTCAGTCTCAACTGAGCACCAAGAACCCTCTCTTCTCAACCATCACTTGAACCTATTTTGACAGCTGCCCCCTTTACTGAGCTGTCAGCATATTTTGTTTTTTTCAGTTAGGAACTAAATTCCAAAAACCCTGCATAATTTTACGCAGTCTAATAGCATTATGCTATTGTTCATAGAACACCTGGGTAATCCTTCTTATACCCAGCTCCTTCCAGATCTGAGCATTTCTAGGCTTTCACAACTGCTCAGCCATGACTGCTGCATCTCCCTTCTGGATAGGGATGGTAGTTGCTGCCTGCAAAATTCGGTGTATTTGCTGCCTATTTGATACTTTTCACATGTGCCTCTGATTACCACCTTTGCTACAGCTCTGGTTTTGTTTAGCTCTCATTTTTCAGCTAAGTGTGCTTTTAACAAAAGCTTCTAATTCATGTCAAAGGATTTTAGCAAGTATCCATAATTTATCCTTAAAGCCAACACTTAAGTGAAGTCATACCAAATTACATTAGACCATATATATAAACATATGCCTGACATGCCTCAATCATTTCCTTCTTTTGGAGTTTATTCTTGGTTGGCATAAGTGAGTTAGTGCCACTGAAGATAACAGCACTATGCCAATTTCCAAAATCCATCCAGTCCTTTAATGGTGCATAAGTTAAAAATAATACAGTCATCTACTTCAGGCAACAAAAACTACTGCATGGTTGTCCAGACTCAGTATTTTATCTTATTCCACTATAAGCTGGGATTCACAGACCCATTATGGGCCAGGTTCTTAAAATTTAAGTGTCTTATCTCCCCTTACCTCATCACATTATCTACATGGATCCAAGGAAGGATACATTCTCACACATCAACAGAAAGTCTGAATGGATGTAAATGTTACATGATACAGACATTACTTGCTTTGAAAGCAAGATATATTTGAGCTGAAATGCCATTCACAAAGACTTTCCAGTTGCCTTAGTTAAAAGATTACACTGTGGATCTCCCTATTAGAAACATTTGAGTATTTCCTATGATCAGCTATTTCATACCAATTTATTCATGACAAAACTTAAGTATTCTTAAGTTCAGTATCAAAATTAGTTTTAAAATAGACAATAACAGAACAAGACAGAGTTGTTCACCGTATTTAACCTCAACCCGTTAGTTGTACTGCATGGTCAAGAAAAAGCATCTCCATGATGTTGAAAGTGTCCTCTAGACTTTGCACCATGCCAGGATGGAACCTCTACATTTTCCATTACTTTTGGTCAACTTTCATCTTTGTAATGACACAAAAGATAGTGAAGCTTTGTTCTCAGCCACTACTATCCCTTTGTAAAGTAACACTTTAGGCATAATATTGCCCTCTATCCTCTTGTGGCCTTACTTCAGCTACCTATTTCACTGACTGCCACAGCCACTGCAGGTCCCGCGCCCTGGGTCTGCTGTAGGTGTTCACAATAGGCCCCACTAAAATCAATGGCAAAATTATTCTTTCATCTGAAGCTCCATATGGCAATATCCAGCTGATTACCAAAAAGATAAATTATTAACAACTATTAACAACTTTTTCTTTCACCAATTTTTTCGTTGACCTGAAATACCTTGTCTTATTTTTTTGAGCTCCTTAGCAAACCATAATGATACCAAAAGTTATAGTCAAAATCTGTAAAGACATAACATCAAATAGGCAATTATATGTTCCTTAGAAACTAAGATTCACAAATAAACATAATTTGAATGAAGCAGTGAGAAGGCAAGGTATCTTTGATTAATCTATTTATTTTTAGAAGTCTATGACTGATGTGTTATTTTTTGAATGTCAAAACTTTTTTTATATTAAGGTGAAAATACATGCATATACAAGTAACATTCATTATCTCCAGATAATCAGCACAGGAAGAGACCCAGAATGTCAAACTCAGCTGTGAAATTAAGAAAGAAAGTCCCAAAGAGTGAGCAAAACAAATCGGATATGACAGAGCATGACTGACACCTGATCATGCACTGATGGGTATATTTCCAAGCAGCAGACAAAAATATAATAAAAAACCAGCATGATGTGGAAAGAAATGGAAAAACTTTATGTGCTGTGCTAATGACAACAAATAATATTTCTAAGACAGAGCCTAGAGAGAAATTACTTGAGTCATCCATTATTCAAACACCAGCCAGCCTAGTCTTCTTCGGAATGGCTTTATGAATACACTAACAATTTCTGTATTGCTCCTGGTTTTCTTGAAGTAAAATTTCCCACAAGTTCTAGTACATGCTAGGAACGTTATGACCACAATTTGAATTAAACTCTATTTCTAATAATAATGACATAGGAGATTTAGTGAAAATGCTTAGTAAAAGTCTCATAAAAACAAAAGTCCATTTGACTGTCAGTATGAAAAAGATGTCAGGAAGTTACCTTAACATCTGAAATAAAAGCTGCAGATACACTAGAGAAATAATAATATTAGCTTAAGCCATGTGTTTTTATAGGTTCGTATTTTAACCTTAAAAAAAATCAAACAATCGGGCTTTGAGCAACCTGGTCTAGTGGAAGGTGTCCCTGCCCATGGCAAGGGGGTTGGAACTAGATGATCTTTAAGGTCCCTTCCAACCTAAACCATTCTATGATTCTATAAAAAAACTCACAGCAATATTAATGTTTGTACACTATTTCTAAAAGAATGCTCTCCTGCAATCATGAAAATAAAATTCTAATTGATTTATTGTAGATTTAATAATGAAGTAATAAATTTTCATCTTTACTTACTGAAATGAATTAGTTACTGTGAATGTATATATCACAGTCCTTAAGTAGGTACTGAAGAACAATATTACTGCGATCAGTATTTGGTATATGATATTAGGATTTTGGGGTTCTGAGTGATGGAATTTCTTTTCCTCCAAGTTCTACATAGCCACAGTGTAACAGCAAGCATATAGTTTACAAAAGAGACAAATAAAGATATAAATAAGCTTTTCTGTATTAAAAAAAAAACTTCATGAAGAATCTGAGAAATGCCTGTAAATACTGAACCACCTAATCACAAAACTCCCAGAAGTTATAAGCTAAATCAATGTTTGTTTGTTCATGTTATCCACGTTGTTGTTACTGCATTAAATAATCTTAGAGCAAATGCACTTACACCATCATCTTCTTCATGTCTACAATGCAGGCAAATAGAGACTCAAGAAGGAAAATGTACTAATCGTTTCATATTATCACATGCAAACAACAGTAACCACAGGCAGAATAAAATCCAAATGCATAATGCATGCTCACATCACAGCAGAACATGAACAAAATCCAACAGTATAAATTAATTTACTACATTACACTGCTTCATTATGCACTAACAAATGAAATTTTAAAAGCCATAAAACAGAACAATAGTTTACCCTGTTAAAAAAAAAACAAACCACCAAACATAAAAAAGTTGAGAAATTTGTCTTAAGGCTGTTCTTTTCTCATGCTATACCAAAAACTGAAGGAAGAGACATTTTTAAATAAGTCTGCCTCACAGATGGAAAAAAAAAATACACTTGAATGAATGGAAGGGGCAGGGAAAAGGAAATGAATCCCAGTAAATCACTCTAAAACCTTTAACTAAGCACGAAGCCTCAGGGTTAACAAGATAAAAAAAGCTTAACTCAAACCCTATATAACACTTGAACATCTTCCTCCATTTAAAAGCTAAATCTGGTTTCAAAACCATCGATTTGGAGAGAATGCAACAACACAAAGACACAAACAAAATAATATTCAGTAATGAGGACCCTCAGAATATTGAAATGGAAAAAAATGATAAAATTTGGCTTGCTTAAGCCTAAAGGTGATGTTAAAATCTAATTCTGAAGATTTTTATACCAGAAAGACATCAAAGAAAGGCACAATACATTTCTGTGGGTTGCCAACTACATGTTATTCCACCATGACATAGAAAAGTAACAGAACACTGTATCCTTTCCATTTAACCTCACACTTATCAATAAATTGTTAAACTCCTCTGTATATTCTTTTTCTCTTATGTATAGTTGCAGTAATTAAAAAAAAAAAAACGTTGAGAGCAACTTCTAGTGGATCAATATTCTTCATGACATAGAGACAGATGATTTACATATTTTAACAAAAAACTTTATTTAAACTCTTTAATGGCAACTTTAGCTAGGTAAAATGCACAGATCTGTAAAAGGAAGTTAGGCACATAGATTCCAACCGAGTTTGAAATCTGTGCAGTTTTGGAAATCCTTCCTCTCTTGTAAACTAACCTGAATGCCCAAGAAACTTATATTTTAACTGTCAAAATTCCACAGAATACACCTTCTATATTGTACGTATTCTTCCTCTTCTCCACACAGAGCTATGAAGTGCCAGAATATTTATTATACTTTAAACCATATTATATATTATATTGCATAAAGATTTCAGGACTGGCAAATACATATTAAAAACAACAAACTGTCCTTGTTACTCTTCGGAGGTTTGCACGGTGCAGGAAACACTTGGGTGCAGTGTTACTTTTATTAGTGAAATTATAATACTGTAATAATACAGTTTCTAGAGATGCTCCATGCTGCTGAGTGTCCCCATTTGAAGCAGTTAGAATTAAATAGACCATCCAAACTCGTGTCTAACAAATTGGTCTTCAATCACTCTTGCAAAGCAGCTATTCTGACAGAAAGTGCAAATGAAAAGTCTCACAAAAACCTCACATATGCATAGAAGTGGATTAAACTCTGAAGGAGAGGCAAAATATGTGATAAAGGCAGTACCTTATATGCACTGGGAAGCAGCAGAGGAGCAGAAATTTAGCTGAATGGTGATTTTTTTTGCCATCGGATTGAACTGTAGTTTTAGAGGGAGTTAGCTGTGAACACAGTTCAAAGCATGCTATTTTGTTTTGGTTAGTCATGGTAAATATGTGTTGAATAAACTAAAGCTGCTTAGAGGTATTACAAATAGCTTCTACAGTTCTTTTAATTTCCCTCACAGTATCTCAATGCTGACCACTATCTCATTTTCCTGGGGTTTGAATGGGTCTGTTTTACAAAGTATTCCTTTGACCCAAAAGAAAGTAATCCATGCATTCAGAACAGATACGATGTAGTAACTAAGAGATTCAGATCTTATTCCTTTCATCTTTTAAATAGACACTTAGGTTTTGTTTCATGTGTGTTATGGTACATAAGCTCACTATGTATTTCCATGCAGACAAAATAAATCAAAATAAAATGAAATTAAGGTCTTTAATATAGTAAAAATTGCTGCTGTAAGAGAGTAGGCAAGATCTCACTTCACTTCTTAAGATAAGAATGATCACTACAACCTGAGGTTTTACTTGAAATTGGCAATCAAATTTCACCTACCAGTTCTGAAGTAGACATGCAAGCATTGCCAGGGCTGGTAACTAGAGCTTCATCTAGAACATAATACTTAAAAGAAACTGATTTAAAGATTTCACATGATGAGAAATTTCATTCTTCCCTTGGAAATCTGCTTCAGTGGTTATTCACTATCGCTTTCAAAATGTTGCACCGTAATTCCTCTTTTCTACTTTAAATTTGATACCATGGGATCTTGTTGTATTCCTGCCTTCTGGGTTAATAAGTTCCCTAAAATCAAATCTCTTTTTCCTCCATAAGTGTGCATTTCTAGACCACGAGCAAGATACATGCCAGGACTATTAATTCCTTGAGCCTCATCTTAAAATATATTTATATTTCTTTCTTAAGACACCTTTTCTGCAATCTGCCATGTTACCAATGAATGGTGAGAACTATAAACATTATTCCAGGAGCAAACTCATCTTCGCTATCTACAGAACATTGTTAGTGTTCAGCAGTGCTCTCTTTCTACATCTAAGGCTCCTATTCACCTTTTCTCTCAGTCCTAAAATATTAGGCATTCATTTGCCCAGATGATTTTTTTTTCAGCTGCTTTTTTCCAAGTCATCTTCTCCACCAGGCAAGCGTGGCCTACATTTCTCTCTTAGATGTGTGCACTTATATTTCTCTGTATTAAAGTATAGTTAATTCTTTAATTAAATAATTCTTTCCCAAATGGCTGAAGTCATATCAAGGGGATAGTTACGGCCCAATATACACAGCAGCAGCTCTACTCTAGCAGAGGAAAAATTCTCATGTGAAAAAATTCCCCCATGAATATAATCAGAGCACAATGAACTGTTCCAAATTCCACTGATTTCAGTACGAAATGGATTCAAGCTCAGGGGACCTAAAAAGAACAACACAATTTCAATTCTCTGGGTATCATAAGGGAAGGGGGGGAGAGTACCGCTAACAACAGTGTGGGAGTACAGTAATTGTTTCCACAACTATCAAATCAAAATGCACAATTATTTTTCAAACTAGGAAAACCCTGAAACTGTAATGCAGAAAAATGAAGTTTAATTTTACATATCCAGGTCTTATCAAAACAACAGGGAGAAATTCTAAACTTGGAAACTCTAAGTAGACTTTGGTCCCAAAAATCCCTTCAAATATCTAAACTGATGATTTTCATGGTAGAAATGGGCTTTTGAGTTTATTACTATTCTGTGATGAGGTTCTGGCTATGACATACATTTCTTTGTATGAAGCATGACAAACCCTGTAGATTACCTGCGTGTAAGTTAATATACTGGATAGTTTTAGAAACAGCATATTCATTTTCTCTATGAGCCTTTGACACACACACCTTTATTTTGTTTGATTGTTTTTACAATAAGCTACAGTTATACAAAGGCAAAAAATGGTGGAACATCACACTTAGTCAGGCCTGTTGTTGCCAAAACTGTTTGGCTGCGTGCTTTTGTCTTTGTCCCTAACCTTCTTCCTTTACCACTTTCTTTTCCACTTTGCAGTATAAGAAACTGTAAAAGCATTGAAAAAAATGATGATGTGTAGCCACTTCGTTTGCCACCATTTGTTTTAAAGATGGAATAGGAATTTAAAACAATATCTTGAAATCATAATGCAATAATATGTAATTAGGTACAGCAAGAACACAACCTTTAAAAATGTAGACACAGGAATATCTTGGGTTGGATATAACAGGACATGGCTAAGGCAGATCTATACATGTCCAAAACTGATTTGTAACATCGTAAAATGGATTCCAGCTCTATTTTCCCTGAAACTTTCTAAAAACTGTCCCCATAAACCACTTCCCAGTGATTGTCCTGTACAAATATGGGTATCATAACTATAGGTACATTCCTATTTGGCTACTCCTTGTTTTATGTGTTTGTCTGTGTATGAGTGTGTATTTGTCAGGCCAGGATGGGAGATGGGGAAATGGGGAGAGAAAAATTGTCATAGGTCTAGAAGTATTGACAAAACACCACCAACAAGGAATTACTCTTACTGTAAAACCAAACAAAAAAATAATTCATATATTTTTTTCCTCCCTCAAAAAAAACCCCAACCAAACATCGCCAGGGGTTTAATTTGGAGTAGGTCCACCCTCTAGTCTAAATCAAACACAAAAAGTGAACAACTTTATCCTACCCACGGCCAGTACAAGCTTGCCTTTTTAATAATTATTCATCCCATGATAGGTTAACAGTATGCATGCTTGTAGATGATTTTTGTGTCCTTTAGGAGTTTCATTCTGTTCACAATCAAAACAACATCCACAGTAACCCCACTGACTGAGCAAAGGACAGATCCTACTGTTGCTTATCCTCCAGTCCCTGGTATCTCCAATCCTTTAAAACGTGGGAGGTTCTAACAGACTGTGAAATTTCTGTGCAAGAGAATGGGTTCCTTTCCTTCAGGGCTGCTAGATGATTATCGTGGATGTGAGAATGCTAAATGCCAATTTGCTACACAATGAGAGAAGTGTGTTTTCAGAAGAGGCAAAGGAGCCAGGTGTTCCTCAGCTCCAATTCTGGTCAAATACAATTTCCTCAGCATTGGCAAATCACTGCCTGTGCTCCAGCCTATCTGTGAAACAGAGAAAAAGCTATTCATTGTACACCAGTATTCAAAGAAATACAGCTGATGCGCTTAATCCATTCCTTGTGGAACTCCAGTGAATTCTAGGATGAGATATGGCTAGTTGCAGAATCATGCTTGAAAATGAAAAGGACTGCCATAGTTAGGCACTATTCCCCAAACTGACAGCAATCATCACTGATTCAGGACAATTCCTGATAGACATGGGTATCTGAGAAATAGCTATGAGCACTACGTGGAAAATAAGGAACTTCTTGTTAGGTATATTCTTAGAGGTAAAGGTGAAGTAGTTAAAATATATAACCATCCATTCATAACAAAAAATATTTTCTCCCTCAGTGAGAATGAAAATTGGATTCAATAGCAAAGCAATTTAAAGCGCATTTCCCACTCTGCAAAGTTTATATGCCATGCGACAGATTAACTTCTGTCTGCAGGTACAACAATTAAATCCAGTGAATAAAATTACACTATTCAGGGTATGCAGATGAGTTCTGTTGCTATTTCTCCAGCAATATTTTTAATGAGGAATTGTGTCCAGTGTTGTGAGAACAAAGGATATTTTTGCATTAATTCTTGTCAGCCTTTTTATTTGATAGACTTTTCCTCATCACTCTGTGGATTTATAGGATTTATTATAATGAATAAAAGGACTGAGTTATTAAGTCTGATATTCAAACCATAGGAGTGACCGCTACAGGAATTATTTACTCTGTAATAGCAGGGAAATGATTTATTCCCTGAAGCATAAATTATTAACATTTTTTGTACATTTAAAAATCCTTTTTCAATGTAATTATGAATTACTATGTGAGTTAGTTAGAATTGAAAAACAAAAATTTTTTGAGAGAACATTTAGATAGATGTGGAAATAACAAGAGGCCTTTTCTGTTGTAACATTGACAATAAAAGTTGAAGGAAAACTCAAAAAACATTTTAAAAAATCCAGTTAAGAAATGATCTACAAGAGACATCTTTTTCAGAATTTTCTTTTCTCCTAAGAGAACTAGTTCATGTAACTAAGCATTAGGACATTTTAAGTCCTAAAAATCCAGAAAAAAAAAGATTCATCTCAAATATACTATCAAAGACCACAGCAGATACCAGCTCAGTCCTACAACTTGTTTTGATTTTTTAATTAGATTCATAATTTTAATAACTTGAGCTACATTTTTTGTCAATGGGGTGAAAGACTATTCTGGCCTTCCATAGGACTTAAAAACTATTAAAAAACAAATTATAAGGAAGTGTGAAATCTATTGTTCCATATCCCCTCTTATCTCCTCCTAATACTTGATCTACCTGTCTTTTCTGATATATGTTATCTTCTGCAAGTCAGCCTCTGATTTGAATCTAAAATGGAACACTCATAGAAAAAATAATAAAAACAGCACAATACTGTGAGCCTTCATTCAACAGCTACATTGAAAAAATTATTTCTGCACACGGAGTCACTTGAATTTAAGATTTCACTAAAAGAGGTGATTTCTTGAATTTTAATAAAACAACAGAACACAATATCCTTTTTAATAGATGTTTTCCATAAAAATTCAGAAAATGCTGTAGAACTGAAACACAGGCTACTTTGGAAATCTAGGGATCACAGTACAGGTTTTTTTCTTCTAGTCTTTTCATCACAAAATTTCTAGATGGGATGATTGACAGACACAAATAACTGTGACTGTTCTCTGTTGAAATAAATGAAAGGGAAGCAAATGATGCAGTAATAAAAGACAGGAGAAATGTGCCATTCTTGCTATTATGAAACATACAACTATTCTTCTGTTGCACAGACATGCAGTGTGAGAACCCAGGGCCTTATTTGAGGGTATGTCTTTTGGCTCCACTTGTGGCAAGAAGGAGCAGATGAGGCTGGTTACAGCTCTGCAACACTGAATACTTCAGCATGGGAATGGTTAGGGACAAAGAACAAACACCTAAAACTTTTAGTTACCAGCAAAGAGCCAGCTGACTGGATAGAGATAAAAGTGTAATGAGTATACAATCAGAAAGTCAGAGGTATGCAAACGATGCTGTAGGTAGGAGGACACCCACTCATGCACAGAATATTATCTAAAAACCTTTCCGCACAGAACCACACCGTGGGACCTCTGAATACTAATCATCTTCATAAAAATATTCATATTTCTTGCTAAATACAATGGGAAAACTCCCTCTTGGGCAGACAATGGAAATTAATTCAGAAACCTGAACAGAAACACAGTGAGTCTATAAAATACTTCTGCTTTACAACTGCTTGAGCACAAAGCTGACAACTGAAGTACACCCAATTCAAAGTTTCATTTTCAAGAATGGCATGAACCTTTTTTCTTTGTCTATGAAATTTCAGCCTTTCAGCCAGGCAGCTCTGCTCTCACTCAAGCTTCTCAGGGGATTCCCTTTTAGTTCCCCTAGGGAGACACTAGTTTACCACACTGTAGCTCAGGTGACATGGGAGATGACATCAAACAAGCACAACAGAGAACGACGTACCTAGAACGCTTTCTACATTCTATATAAGCCCTTGGCAAGCAATCCCTGAATTGGGCAGTAATATGCGAAAGAGAAACGGGTGCAGTGCTTGCTAAATAAGTATCTGTCAAAGACTGAACAAAAAGACAGTATGCCTGGAATGAGTAAATATGAAGAATTCTGGTATCCAGGGAGAAATGAAATCTATTCAAAGTATTTTAAATTTCTGATAAAATTTTAATCCTTTTTTTTTTTTTTAATTAGGTTTATTTCCTGTCCAATTTATGGACAAATTTGACTCAACCACACAAAATTCTCATAAAAATGTTATAAGGTCGGTTGACTGATAGGAAATCAAATAAATTCCTACAAATTAATGTTGATAGCCAGCACATATCCAATATCAACTAATATGGTGATCTATAGGGATCTTGTTCCCCCAATAAATGGGCACTAATTAAATTACTTCAGCTAGGTTCACACTGTAAATGCTGAATTTTAACAGCTACAGCCAGTTCTCTCGGGATTAGCTGGGCGGACTCTGTCTGAAAAAACAGGTCTCCTGGTAACTCTGTAACCTCCTTCCTCCAGCTTGTGTACAAAAATCCCATCAGATTCATGTGCTACTTCTTCACATTCTTAGCTGGTGCAAAGGTCCATCATTTGAGAATCACAGAGAACCTCCTAAGCTGTTCTAATTTATTTCCAGGGTTATACCTGCCCACAGTTTTCCTTGCTTTGCAGCATGGTACTTCTCCCGTCTCACTTTGCCCTTGGTTGAGCTGAATACAAATTCAGTGTTGATTCCTTCTCCTTCTCCCTGTAGATGGACAGAACTAGCAATGGATTTCAGCTGATGAGTAAAATAGAACATAGTAAAAAACCCCAAAGTGAACCAAAGTGAAATATAAAGGTTGCCTGGCTTTATTTGAAACTTTGAAGTACTTTGTTATGAAAATTATTTGGAAATCACACCATTTCTGAACCTGGCCCAGAGTTCTTTTTTAGTTCTTTCTCAAGATACACACAAGGGAATAATGATCAAGTCTGGAAAGAGTCAAGGCTTAAAGGACGTTGCACAGGAATTGGTAAAAATTTCTTTACAACTGTCTTTTGTATACACTTTGAACCTGGAAAATTGATTCAGCAAATGGCAAAGCCACAGTTTGGAAAGTGCTTAGCAGAGAAAATTCCTGGAATATTACACCATGATTTCAACTTTGATCCAGTAAGCAATATGTCTATGAAGTTTTATGTAAACTGTAAACAAACATAGACTTGAGGGAGAAGAGATAAACAGTCCAGTGTCTAAAAAGAAAAACAAGTATTCTGCCTGGCTAAGCAAAAATCACCTGTAAATTGTTTAAAATGTAAATTCTATTCCTATTACTCAAAAATGCATTCTTACTAAAGTCAGCTTAATCTGAATAAAAATAAGACAAACCATTACATAGTATGCAGTGTTTGAAAGAAATTCATTTCCACTCCCCTCTAACCCAACAAACATATTTTAGATTCTTTTTGAAGATGCTTTTGTCAGATTAAAGATTTTTCTCTTTTTTCAAAGTTGTATTTCATATTTTTAACACTCAATGTTTTACAAGCTGAGTAAATATTTTACAGGCTTGACAGTGTCAACGATACTTGTATATAATTATACTATGTAAAAAAAAGTGTTTCTTTGGCACGCTGTGCAACTTTCAATATGCCAGAGACACTGCAGAGGAAATGTAGCAGACATTATTTAATTAGTCGCATTCAAATAAAGCTTTGCAGAGCAAACATATGAAAATATGGAACTTCTTAGTCCCTCTGCACATTACAGAGGGACTGGAACAGATAATGAGAATTATTTTTACTTATTTATTTATTACAAAAAGTAGAAAACCAAATACTACTGAGACTTTTGCAATACAGATTGCTATACAGAAGATTTTAATAATATATCCATAAAAATTAGAATATAATAGAAGAAAAATTGGTTTGCTCTTGTACTCACATCACTAGGCCAGATCCAACCGTAATTTTTACTTATTTTTAACATTATACTTTGTTAAGCAACACTGTCATGCTTACTTGTATTACTTATTTAACCCCAATTCTGGTATATTTTGAGAGACTGGATGAAATAAACATCCCTAGTACTGCCTATAGGAGCAAAATGTGGCACCAAAGTCACATAGGGATATACTGCCTGATTCTGCATCTATCGAAGTTAATAGCAAGACTCCCACTGGGTTTTCAGAAAGACAGGATTTCACTCGAAAGTTCCTGGCATGTAGTCAAACTGCCTGAATTAACAGGCCTATTCTCTTAGGGAAACTCACTGGGGATTTGGAGCTCACTTCGTGAACTGCATGCATGCAATTGCTCTTTGTGTAATGTGAGATGTTCATACAAACTCCATGAGCAAACTTACTCGTACAGACTGCAATCCTACCTGCATACAAAAAAGACTGCTGTCATCACATATGCACAAACACTCTGCATTATGATACTATGATAATTATTTGTAACCAATGTAGAAAATTACTCCGTCTAAACACAGAAAATATTTAATAAAAATTTATGTTACTCAAAAGTTAGGCTTATTCACTCACTTTCACTTACGTCGAAAATTAAATATTGCAATACGTTCATCCTCTCTGATCAGTACAATTTTTTTCAGTTAAATTCCTAACACCAAATAATTCTGTTTTCAAGGAGATATTAATCTGCAACATAGATACTGGAGATCAGTCACCAATATATCATATATATATGCGCAACTTCAAGAGGTGCTAAAAGAAAGGCTACAGCCCTTTACCTCCCTTTCCCCACAACATTCACAGTGGAATTTCTAATCCAGTATCTGCCACACATACAAATTATTTCACTTTCAAAGGAGTATAACCTATTGGTGGTAACATATCTCTTCCAGAGATTTCACTTCTATGGATATTTGCAGAAAAATAACCATTTTCTTCAATTCTGTAGAACATCAATATTAGAAAGGTGCACAAAAAAACCCCAAAAGACAAATTTGGGTACTATTGTTTGGGTAGTGTTTACATGTGTCCTTGCATGCTCTCACCTCACCACTACTTGTTTGACATGCTTGTAGCAGAGTTGCCGGGACAGCTGACGAGAATAAGGATTCTTCTCGTTACTAAGGTTTGTACAGTTTCAACAACAATGTTTTCTGGTGTGAGAACTGGAGAAGGTGAAAAGGCAGGTTTCATTTCTAATTCTAACTCTGACTCTGGCAAAACAAGGTACTAACATGAGGAATGTGACCTCCTATCTGACTTAGAGTAGCTATATGTTATATTGTTGCACAATAGACTAAAATGTGTAATGCCATAGTCACCCATTTAGTACATATTCCTCACGTCACTATGGAAGAAAATAGCTGAAAGAGGTAAAAAATATGGCAGTTTCCTGTAGTAAAAGTTTTATATATTTTTTCCATTAATAAATCATAAGAGCAAAATGGATTAAAAGGTGCATCACCCTGTACTTCCAGGTGGATTATAACAAAATTACTATCCCTTGATCAGCAGGGTCTCTGCTGTCTAAACTAATTTATAAAAGGTCTTTTTCCGTAGATGCCAAAGGAATTTAAGGCAGAAAAATTCCTGTTTAAAAGATGACAAAAAATTGACTTTGTAATTGCAACCTCAACAAGGGTAACTGCTCCCCTTCCCACAAAAAGATGATTCCTCTTTCTCAGGAATTCTATGTTTATTGGCCATGCTCCTATAGCTGTCTGACATAATTTCTGCTAAGTAATTACACTTATAAACTTTACCTGGCTGTTCCATAGCCAAGAGTTGATTTAAGGTCAAATCTTGAAATGAAGGTAGTTTACCTCTGCTTACCCAGGCTGTTAACCCAGGTTCCTTAGGTGAAGAAACCAACTTCATTTATTCTATTGTCAGAATCAATTCAAGCAGTGAGGTGTTTATAAGAGGACAACTGAACTAATATTGTTTGGCCCCATTTCCTCCCAGCTGTCTGGGAGCTAGGTGGTTTTTTTGTTGGGTTTTTTTTTGTTTGTTTGTTTTTTTTAAACCTACAGAAGTGACTTCCTGGTGCTCCATTGCCTGTCAAGCGCTCACATATTAGATAATTCTAGTATTTTTGCCATATGCAGGTTTAACTCTCTCTGTACAAGACCTAGCCATGTCATCTAAAAAAGTTCCTCCTTTGCTACTCACATCTGACACTGCTGGAAAAAAGACATTAGACTCTGTTTTGGATGGAACACAGGGATTTGAGTTTAAAGAGTATAGAAGACAAGTGTTTCCAGTAGAAACAGCCACTACGGTTTCTACTCCAGCGTGGTTCTGGGTGACAGGCAAACGTTTCTGCCAATGCAGTACAGAGCCCAGGGGAGAAAGGATATACTTAGGTGCTAGAACTTGTGTGTTACCTCTGCTAAAGCAAAAGAATTTAAAGTTTAAAGTAGCAAGTACCAGTACCAAATATACCGACACTATGATCTCAAGTCCAACATTATTTTAGTGTTTCCCATCCTGCTAATAAATCTTCTCTAAGATAGGTCAACACTGCAAATCAGAGAAATGGCTAAGTATTGTGTAAACATAGCTGAATGATCTCTAACTTGTCTTAGTTCTTGATTTAAAAAATGCAGGTGTTTAAAACCAAAGCTGCAAAATTCTCCACAATCTGAAGGTAAAAAAAAATAGGAAGCTCACTTCTGATGCCACAGTCATAATTACCTGTACAGAGCTTAGTTTAAAGCTTGTTTAATTCTATCTACTTCAGTAGGATTGGGTTTAGCTTCTTCCAGCCATAGATTTCAACAGAAAACAACAAACACCACCCCCACCCCGAAAACAAAGGTGGATAAAAGAAAGATGCAACATATGCTGTATAAGTAATAAAAATTAGATATAATGTTAGATTAATTCCCTCCCTCTCTTTGAAAAGGTAACTGATTATGAGACAGATTTTAAAAATCTGAATTTTAGTAATGATTTTTATATGACTACACACAATTATTAGTTATGCTGGAGGAGAAGTAGCTTTGAAGAACTGTGGGTAAAGTGTTATTTAATGAAAAGACAATAATGGGTAGTGCTAGAAGACAAACTATCAGACCACAGGGACGTTATCAGTTCTTGAAGGACTGAAATGAAGATTGATCATATTTCATATTTACATTAACTAACACAAGTGGGAATGCATTAATGACAGTCATTGCTGACATGAAATTATGTGGCATTTTAAGAACAAAGGTGGATTAGGATTTTACAAAGAAAGCTTGATTGGCCTTCAGAAGAGACAAAACAGAAATGGGATTAATATAATCACATGAAGGGCAAGGACTAATTTCTGTTATTAAGTGGGAAGCTCATCATTTGAGGATGATGGGGAAAGAAAAGCTCATGCATGCTAGCTGGTAAAAAGAGTCAAAACAATACAAGTTTGAAAGGAGAAGACATTAAGAAGCAGAAAAAGTCTACAGCATTGTCAAATTGCGTCTGCAATATTGCATAAAATACAAGATATGTTCAAGAGACATGAATTCAGAAAGGGAGAAGAAAAAAGTGCCAAACTCCTACATACTCCTCCAGTAATCCATAATCCTCCCAGTAAGGAATTGCAGGAGCTATCATATCAGAGGAGAATAGAAGAGTTTAACCTACTTTGTATAGTAACACAAAACCTCAGGGGACATAGAATTTCTGGCTATAAAAAAAAAAATCAGATGAGTAAAATCTGGGGGAGGCAGAATTGGGGAGAGCACTATTTTATGTTTACTGACAAACTGGCACAGAAACAAATGATATGGTACAAAATATCGTAACATTGAGCTTGACGTTTAAGAAGGATATTATTATTAAATAACAGCCACAGAAGACTCTCCAGTGTCTCCAGTTATATCAAACATGCGACAAAACCAAAATTCTGTGCAGTATTATTAATTAGTGAATATATGAAAACAATCCTGCATGGGAAACTTAATTAGTTATCACTATTCAAATATATCTGGTGAATATTAATTCTTACATAAAATTGCCCAGCCATGAACCTCTCCTATATGAAAACTATATGGCATATTTCTAACTTCAAGGGGATATGAGAACTGGGTTTATACGCAATAATGTTCTGATTACTAAGTAAATTTACTGGCCCAGAAAAGCCACAATAATGCCATCTGAGTATTAATCATATTTTCTTATTACGCACATTGAGCAATTTGACTGCTATTTGTCAGTTAGAAAGTACTCAGGCAACACAGATTTAAACAGGCAAGAAAACTTAATAAACATTTTTTTTCTTATTCTCTTGTCAAAACAAAGAGGCAATTAAGAAGTTCATAATGTTTCAACTACTTCTGTTGCCTCTGTATTGAGTCATCTGGTGTTTATGCAACAAGAACCAGAAAAAAACATCAGATAAAACCCAGATCCAAATAATCAAGCTTCTTAACTATACCCAAATGTTTTAGTTCTAGGCATATCAATATGACTGATCCAATCTCTTTCTGGTAGATGACAAAATACAAAAAACGTATTGGCACCAGAAGAGGGGTGCCGTTTTTAAAGGAACAGGAACTTATCTGCTATACAGGAAAGTTTTCCTCAGGAGATTAAAGATAAGATGTTTTCTACAATAATTAAAACTATTTCTGCTATAAGATATGATTTTGATGGAAGCTGGGGCTCTAGCTATTTACTATTTATAAAGAAATCAATGAATATTTTCACCTAACTGATGCAGATAATCCCAAATATGCAGTGACGGTGAAAGGTAGTTTTATTTGGTTTATCCCTAATAAATTAAAATACCTAAAGTATGAACAAAGATAATTGATAGTGTTAAGTTGTATTAAATTCAAAGTCTGAAGGGAATATGTAAACAAACTACTCCAAATTACTGTTCTTCAAATTTCCATCTACGTTTATCCACACTACAGCTATCTAAAAGTACAGTTTGATTTCATCTTACATACAGAATTTAAATCGTGAAGGCCTTGTATGAAGAACAGTCAAGGACCTCAGCTTCTGTAGTAATCCAAAGGGCAAATAAAAGAAAATTCAGATCTATCCTTTCAATAAAAAACTTTGACCTCTACAGTGTCTCATGAATGGGCCGATTCAGAGACACGGACGTAATTTGAAAAGGTGAATTTTATTTAAATGCTAGCGAGTTTTTCTTTCAAGCACTGGTGTTGACCTACTACTACTTACAGTTAGCAATTGGTGGTATTCTCTTGCAGGGCAATATATTAGCAAATTGCAAGTTTAATTCCACTTGTTAACCTACAATAACCAACACAAGAACTGCCTGATCTGAAAAAATCTGAACATATGTCTAAGATCAGGCATAGAAAAGACAGCAGTTGTTATGTTTACATCTTTTTCTCCCCACCCCTAAGCAGAACTCCTCTGATCTTTCCTTCCAATAGGTAAATCAGGAAATATTTCATAATTACAAAATATTACAGGATCACAACATTCTTCCTGTTACCTATTGGTGAAAACCTTATCTTGATCCAAGTAAGTTATCCAGCCTTCAGCCCCAAAAGAAATTGGATCTGACCATAATATTTGACAAAGAAACATTATTAAGATATTCAGTCAGTTCTGGGACTATAAGGTATTTATTCTGAGACCAATTCATTACTACTTTTTGTGAAGACGTGCATGCTAAGCCACTCAGGAAAGATGGCAACTGCCACAAAACTCTGCCAGGGGCACACAAAATCTGGGCAAGTATTTCCACATCTTGTGCTGCTCCTCAGAAAGGCTCTAGGTTTGTTGTGGCAGACGCATATGCCATGAAAACAGCTGAAAGGAGTCTGTAATGCATAGAGAGCATGATGCAGACAGAGAAATGTGAACAATTTTGCCTTTGGAGGCAAAAATGTACCTTGATGGCTCTGCCCATCTATGCCATTAATGATGGCCTTCCATTTCCAGCAATGCTCAGGCTGCGCGGCTGATTGTTTAACACGACCGAGGCTTCTCATGTTTTACTCTGTAGCAAAGTTTATCCAACACTCCTCTACTGAAGAAATCAGTGCAGCTATTGCTGAAACATTTGTGGCCCCAACCTTCCCATATTGCTGCTGGCCTTTGACAAAACATTTATTTTCAGAACCTGACTGCTAGGTTAGCGAACATAGTTAAATTTATATCCCCCATTCCAAAAGTATTTCTATTTTTAGTATATTGGCATTTTTTAATCTCTGCTAGTAGGTTTTGAAACATAATGTCTCATTTGAATACATTAGCATATCAGTACCACAAGGTCATTACAGAATGCGGGAGATGAAAGCAGTTTTACATGCCATTATTTCCCAAGAAAACTAGGAGAAGCAAGAGAGTAAATTGCCTACTACTTTGTTAAAAAACAAACAAACAAACAAACAAACAAAAAAAAAACCAACCAAACCACAAAAAATGAAATCAGAAAGAATTCTGTAAGCATTTGACACATCTGTGTCATGGATAGCTCTGGTCTAAACAGTTATGGATCCCTTTGTCCTTGTTGATTTTAAAAATATCCAATATTATTTTTCACATGTAAACATCACAAGAGACCTATGATGAAAAAAAATAACATTAAAAGGAAACACAGGATTTTACTCATTGTTGCTAAGCAACTCTGCATTTGTATCCCATTACATTTCTGATCAGCATGAGTAGTAGAGCAACCAAAAAAAAAAAAGTAGTCATCTGTTTAATTTTACTGCTTACCAGCCAGTGCAACACAGTTAGTGGACTGTGTTTGGGCTTGCACTATACTCTAACACCAGAAAAATCTTTTAACCGACAACTGTACCATGGCAGACATAATCATGGCCTCCTGTCTTTCTAGATTCAAACTGAAACACATCTAACAGTCTACCATAGATGAACTCCCTGAAAAAAGTTTATGCTTTCATTAAAACATCCAGTTAAATATTTTTCTGCAGTAAATACACGCACCTGAAATGACTGGAAACCATGCATTGCATATAATCACGCTGTAACATAAAACATAAACTCATGATGGTATTTCATGTTACAGCTACATAGTAAATTCAAGAAATTCAACTTAAGGCCATCAATTAGAGGCATCATGAAATTAATTCTGAATCTAGGTTTTGCTCATCAGGGAAACACCGACTTCAAAATTTTCAAGAAATTTGGTTTTGAACTTGTTCACTCTCATTGTGCATCTAGATCCATGGTTGTAATTTGGATTCATCCACCCAAAGTACGTTTGAAAATATACAATCCTGTACAGGAAATTGACCAGTAGCAAAGAGAAAGGTCAGCATCAAATTATAATTCTTTTTGATGTTATTCAATTGCTTCATCTTTCATTTGCTTTCATTATTCTTCAAAGAGACTTAAAAAAATACTCCTCCCTTTTTGATCAGTACAGCAATCAGAAAGTCCACAAGTTAATAATTTTCCACTAATATATTGAGAAATGGAGGTGGAAGTTAATTTAGGAAGCATAAGGGTTTTCTTAAATTATAGGATATTTCACAGGGTACTTACAGTGCTTATTGAACTTTTGAATTTTCAGACTGATAGACTGAGTGAAAAAGCTTCTATTTGCATTTTATAGGGCATTGATGTATCTAATTAAGATGTAGGAAAGGCTACAGAAGTGTGTGAAAGCATCCAAGGAGATTATTTGAGGATGAAATTTTCTTTCACTGTTCGGTTGTGGTTGGGAAATAACATACTTTGTAGTATGATTCTTTAGGAAAATAGAAACACGTTAGTGTATACTTTAAGCATTTTATATCCATTAAAGCACAAAGCCTAACATTTCAATTTTTTAAAATCTATTTTTCATTCCTCCATATCATCAGATATGCCCTACTCCTTTTGACAACGAGAAGAGCTGCTTTCCAGACTTCTGTCGACACATTGCGGGATGCCCCAAAGACACAGAAAATGGCCAACACTCCCAACACACGCCCAACAGGGCGATTCTGTTGCTACTGGAAGAGCACAGCCGCTGTGCACAGAGACTGTTAGATATGCAGGAGACATTGAATATGCTGGTTTGGGATCTGCCAGCAATGGCAGGTCTGAGAATGGCAACAGTGTAGCAGGACAATTAAAAATCTTAACTTTGCATTACTCATTGGTAAGAGGCATGTGTAGTGCTATTAGCACAATAAAAGAAACCCCAAACCCAACAGAGACAAGTAAATCTAACCCATGAAACTTATCACAACTGGTGAAGTTGAGCACTTAATAATACAAGGCAGGAAATCCACTGAAAATAATGGGGTCACGTATTAAAAAAATGCAAATGTTAATGCATACATGTACTCCTAGCTCAACTTAAAAACTTCAAAAGACGGTTGCAGTCCAGAGAAACAGTTTTCCTCCCAACCTGCTTTCCAGTGGGTTGCAATTAACAGATCTGATTTGGCTACATATGAATCTAGCAGGGGAAAAAAGAATATACCCACTGTTAAATATACCCACTATTTAAAAAACAAGAAAAAAAAAAAGCAAGCCTCAAGGTACAAGATGCTGCAGTCTGGAAGAGTATTCTAAGGAAATACTGGTTTATGTTTGTCTTCCTGTTACACCCTTTCCCCAGAATCTGTAAATGGCCACTGAGATCCTGAATTAGCTGAATCTGTATGAGATCCACTGTACCCATGCTTATTTACTTAGGAGATTCTTTTTATTGATGTTAATAATCTGTACTGACAAAACTGAGTCACTTTAGTCACGATTTCCACAAGAAAATACAGAAAATATATAATCTCTTAGTTTATTCATAGGAAAACATACAACCAAAGTCCACATAATATGCTGTACCCACTCTCTGTTCACCTAAAGCACATTTAACAACATTCTTGGAAAATCCAAATCTCCATTGGGATCTATATATGTGATTTCCAATCACAACCTTTTTTTTTTTCCAAATCAAAACACTGCTGCCAAAGGCACCTTAAAAAAAAAAAAAAAAAGTTGTCATTATGTGGAGGCCTGTACCTCCACGTGGGATTAACATACAACAGAATCCGAGCAGTGACGGGGTGGCAGTTAGGGGTAGGAGTGTTGATTTTTTGAAAGTAGGGCAAATGCTTTAGCCCCCAACCATCTTGGTGGCCATCCACTCACTCCGGTTTATTTATCTTTTTGGTACTGGAGGGCCCAAAATTGGACACAGTATCTAGATGACATCTAAAGCATGCTAGGTAGAGGGGAATAACCCCTTTCCTTGCTCTACTGGTTGTGGTCCTGTTCATAAAGCCCAAGATACTGCTGGCCAACTTCGCTGACATGGCACATTCCTCGGCCACATCTCACTTGCTGCCCACTAGGGCCCCCAGGGCCTTTTCCACAGAGCTGCTCCCTAGCCAGTCAGTGCCCAGCCTGTCCTGTTGGCAGGGGCTCTTCCTTCCTGGGACAGGACTTTGCACTTGTCCTTGTCGAGTTTCATACGGTTCCCATCAGCCCATTCCCTCCACCTGCCTAGGCCTGAACAGCAGCCCTGCTCTTGAGAAGATCAACTGCTCCCCACAGTTTAGTGTCATCTGCAAACCTGATGAGCAAGCTCTTCACCACCTCATCCACATTGTCGATAAAAAAGTTAGACAGGATGGGTCCCAGGATAAACCCCTGTGTTATTGCATGTCTTACTGGCATCCAGGTACAGTACAACGCTCCTCTGGGTTTGATCATCCAAGCATTTTTTTAACTCATCTCATCTGATTGTCCACCCCATCCTAACTAGGATACAAGGATGCTGCATGGGACCAATTTGAAAATCCCAATACCATTTGTTTTTAAGCTTGTGACCTCACCCTCTGAGCACTGAGAAACACTACAGGTTCACAATTAACTAATTATTTATTTTTCTGTTCATGTTTTTCTAGATCTACCAGGTCTAAATAATTTTATATTCACGCATTGTCATGGTTTAACCACAGCCGGCAACTAAACACCACACAGCTGCTCAATTCACTCCCCCTCCCACTGGGATGGGGGAGAGAATCAGAAGGGTAAAAGTGAGAAAACTCATGGGTTGAGATAAAGACAGTTTAACAGGTAAAGGAAAAGCCGCGCATGCAAGCAAAGCAAAATAAGGAGTTCATTCACTACTTCCCATGGGCAGGCAGGTGTTCAGCCATCCCCAGGGAAGCAGGGCTCCATCATGCGTAACGGTGACTTGCGAAGACAAACGCGTAACTCTGAATGTTCCCCCCTTCCTCCTTCCCCCTCAGCTTTATATGCTGAGCACTACATCACAGGGTATGGAATATCCCTTTGGCCAGTTGGGGTCAGCTGTCCCGGCTGTGTCCCCTCCCAACTTCTTGTGCACCCCCAGTCCACCTGCTGGTGGGGTGGTGTGAGGAGCAGAAAAGGCCTTGAGGCTGTGTAAGCACTGCTCAGCAATAATGAAAACATCACTGCGTTACCAGTTACCAACGCTGTTTCCAGCGCAAATCCAAAACATAGACCTATACCAGCTACTGTGAAGAAATTTAACTGTATCCCAGCCAAAACCAGCACATGTATACCGTAATTATTTTTCCCTCACCACAAAGAAAAAGTAACTTCTAAATTACTTCAGAAAGCTAATATCCAGAAAGGCTGTTTGAGCTACTATGACTGCAGCAAATTAGCAGAAACAAAATATCATAAAATAGGAATTTGATTTGTTTTTAAAGAAGTAAAGATTTTTTATTTGAACCAGATAGAATTTATGAAAGACTACGTTTTATCTGACAGTGTGCATGACTCTAATCTATTAATGTTGTTTGAAAAAGACTTCTCTTGTTACTGTTTCGGTAATGAATGGAAATATCTCAGCAAAGCACAGCCAGTTATCATCTTATGTTCCAGATACACAAATAGGTTACTTACAAAACCTTTAATTAAGAAAAAGAAGGCAATTCACAAACTTTTTAATGGTAATTTTCATGTCAGCAACTTTCAGCAAACTAAAAGAGAAACATTTTTTTTTGTCAAAAGCTAACAGAATGCACAAGTCCAGAAGCAAAGTGTTGGCAGCAATTATTTCAACAAGGAATTATGGATAATGTTACGTAAAATATTCTCAAGGGAAATGCAAATTCATGATACATTATTTTAAAGTTCTATTAGAACTAGAATTTAGGAGTTTAAGTATGGAACACTTAATTAATTACCAACCTAGACTGTTGTTACTATAACTATATACAAAGAACAAAAACTTACAGGATATTGAAATTGAATTAACATGTTCATAAAAGTCCATGTCCCCAGAATTCCACCAGAAATTGCATGTCAAAGAAGTTGAATACTAAACTACTGAAATATTAGAGGAAGTATAATAATGATAATAAACAACATAGGCATCAAGAAATACTGGCATCGGGAAATATTTCCTCAGCATCTAAACAGAAGGCACAAGAAATTTCTGCTCCAGCTCATACTCAAATGAAAGAGAAAACGGTGGCAGTTCTATAGTCCTTGAGTAACTCGACAGAAGTAACTTTTGCCAGGAAGGTTTTTCACAGTGTAAAGTTGGCGAAAAACTGGCCCATAATCATCTATATAAATCAAGTATTTAATGTTTCCAACTCAGCCTGAGCTAAGGAAAGAGGAATGGTCAAGCACTTGAACAACGTCATGACATAAAGCGGATTCTGTTCATAGTTTAACTTTTTCCACTGTCATAAAAATATCAGAAAATGATAATTTGAGAAAAGATACACTGGGTTAATCGAAAAAATACACTGGATTAATCTTTTCACAGCTTGTCTGTAGCCAAACAGTCATCTCAAAACAGAAAAAGAAAGGGTTCCTTAAGTTTCAAACCATACCATACAGTATTTAATTCATAATTTTTTTTTTGGAAGTAAAAGGAAAGTTGTAAGCAAAAGTACAGAATTAAGAGTCTGGAAAATATAAATAGAAATTTAAATATTTTAGCAAAAAGATCTTTCAGTGGGTACAGCTTTAAAGCCCTAAAATTTGATGTTATCTGAAAATGTGTATTTGAAGTTATCAAATAGACCTCTGTTCTCATATATATACGCATAATGATACAATCTACACATTATCTGTCCTCGTGTGTAGGATTGTTGTCACACACACGTACACTATTTCAGCATTGCATTTGCTTTCAAAGTTTATACACCTCTTAGTTTCTCTGAATTGAGAATTATTAATTCCTATGACATTATTCTCAGTGTTTTATCAGCATCATTTGACAGATGGGGAAGCTGAGACAAAAAATCATGAAGTAGCTTGCACAAGGTCATGCAGCAAGACTCCGGTAAAACCAAGAACAAATGTCATGGTTTTATAGTCTACCTATGAGACAGACAGATGTACAAATATTACATGCTCCATCGTTCCTCCTACATTATATTTAGAAGCAAAGATTTTTATACAGATTTGTAGGTTTGCCTTCACATTATATAGATTTTATAATCCTTCGTGTAATAAGGATTTCAAGTTTATCCTGCCTTTTGGTTTTGTTCTGAATTAAATATTACCAAAAACACTACTCATTTTGTTCTTGTGGCTTGAAAAAGCAGGCTCAGGGAACAGAGACTGAAACCTACAAACTGATCGAAAACACAAGTCCTCACAAGAGATCACAGGAGATTATTCAGCAGCCCAGCACATACAGCTTAAAGAAAAATGGATCAAAGACCGAGACAGAAAGAACAATATATAGTCCTGAGTAACCGTTGTTATTTGGTAGAAGCCATTTCTAGGTGTCTGACTGCCTCTAACCTTGCTTCTGCAAGAACTTACAGGGAAGTATACATAAGAAAGAAACTAACTCAAGCATGCAAGGGTATTTTATGATTTCTGTTTATATCACTGTCTCTCCCTTACAGTTGTTTGCAACCCATGATCGCTAAGTCTCTAAGGAAAGCAGTGATAGGTGTGTCTTGAG
Organism: Anarhynchus alexandrinus; assembly: GCA_008711295.1. Lineage (NCBI taxonomy): Eukaryota > Metazoa > Chordata > Aves > Charadriiformes > Charadriidae > Anarhynchus > Anarhynchus alexandrinus. The sequence goes on from VUYV01000005.1 coordinate 6,412,661, forward strand.
TTTCTGCATACAAGTACTTTATGGACCTCTGTAGTTTTACCATTGGGCTCCCTTAAGTTGATTTGATCCTTAAGCACAAATCCCACTAGCATATATTGGTTTTGTCTGGATCTTTATAGCTCTTCCTAGGGAATTTATGCCATCAGTGATCTTTCAACATTTGATATAGCTTCTCTAAGAATTCATAGCAGTAACTATTTCAAAAAATTCTTTCTTTTTGGCAGTATCAGTACTGCCTCTTAACACATATTGATCTTTTTGGCAAACATGCTTTTCCTGTAGCCTCCAGATAGTGGGGGAGACTTCCTACTTTTCCAGTAACTCCATATAGGAATGAGAGACATGGTACTAGGTTAATTAATAATTAGACTTAGTTTTAGTCTGGTATACTTTTGAGCAAAATGTGGAAAAGGGAATTTTAGAAACTTCTTTCCCTTCAAATTCAGTTTTACCTTTTATGGGCCACTAATTAACAAGTATTTCTGTCTTTTCAGCTCTGTATAAGCGAGCTGACATTCTTTTGAAAACAAGTTATAAAAGTCTGTCATATAACCCAGAGTTAGTAGCCCCTCCATGACAAATACTTTTGATACTGTTTTATAAAGGACAGTTTACCAAGCATGCGTGTCTCTGCTTGATGCTCTAGCTACCCAGTCTTCAATACATGTAAGGGGATTCAGTCGAGCCTGAGGAGTTTCCTTCCTTTGCTGCAAGTTTCTTAACTGCAGTACCCCTAAGTTCTGCTGATATAGCCAGGTTCAAATTCCATTAAAATCATTCAATTTCATTTCATCTAGAAAGACATTAGAACAAAATAGAGTGGACCAAAGAAGGGACAGGAACATGGGGATATATAACTAAAAATATAGTCCTCCATGAACCTGAAATTAAATGGAATTTGCAGGGACAAACTGGGACTTGCCTTATGGTAAGCACAGAGCAGATCAAGGTTATAGAAGCCATTATTCTCCCACAGAGACATCCCCGTTTCTTTATCCCAGTGAGACCCTTGTTATGTGGTATCTCGGTGACACAGCATGAAAAACTGAATGGAAGATTAGTTTTCAAAGTCAGCCACAAGTGCATATTTATATATTCCCAAGTGGGCAAGTATCACAGTGCCTTTGAGCAGCCCTGTGAGCCACATACACTCCCTTATTTAGAACCAAGCTGATTAGTTTTAGGCAGAGAAAAAGTTTCCAATACTTTTAAGATAAAAAGTAACATTAATGATTGGTTGCATATCTAGCAGTTTTAAAGTATGACATTGTTTACAATATTAACTATTTCTCAGTTCCAAGGTATTTCATTTATGAATACAGTAATATGAAAAGTAAAATAGTCAAAAAAACCCAAACCAACCCACAAAGTGATGACTTTCCATTGAATTATGTATTCTGCTACAGTACCATAAGTAATTTCCAATTGCACTGGACCCTAAAGGGATTGAAATATTTGGAGATTTATGTAGTGGCAGAGTTAGATGAAGTATTTTGTAGTGAATGATTCAATTATCTTGAGAAAGGTTCCCAAAATTGAATGGTTTGAATAATTACTTTTTAAAATGCATTTTTAGAGATACTATTAAAATCTTGCTAAAAAAAAAAAAGGAGAAAATACTGTTATGATAAGGTATAGCCCCCACCAAGATGTGGATTTGTTTTGATACAAATATTTTGTAAGGAGTATTTGCAATGCTGAGACAAATTACACTTTCTTCTTCATAGAAGATTCTAGTGCATGAGCAGTTTTAGCATATTTACATGTTTAATATAATCTCCTCTGCTCCTCACTTCAATACATACTGATATGGCAATTATTATTAACCAACTCCACAAACTATATTTGCCTTCCTCCCATCCCCGAAAAGTCATGAAAGGACTAAAACCTTTTGAAGCTGTCTGAATTTCTGCATGGTCATTGTATCTTCATAACATCTGCCACATATATGAATTATTTTCATTTTTCTAAACAGTTTTTGATTTTTAAGAATTTCTATCGAGCAGAGTGATAAAAAGAAAAATGAGAGGAAAAAATTATAAAGTCCCAAAGAATGTTAAGTATTTATAGAACACCACTAAACTACAATCACATATATTCTTGCTTTGCTGTATGTTTAAATCTTATATATGTTTAATGTCAACCAAGAAAACAAAGGTGAACAGAGTGTACATCAAAGTATGTTTATATGCTCAAAGCACACTTCAGAATAAGCAGAATTTCCTTGAAAATACTTGTAAAAGCTAAAATGCCCTTTTTAGATAAGGCATTGATTCAAATCAGATACAAGCTCGTTTGATAACCTTTTAATGACCTTATACAGGTCAGTTACCTGGTTAGTTACCACTGGTTATGTATCCTTATTATAAGAAAACTAGCATAGTATTCTGAGGACTAATTCTGTCCCAGTTTTAAACCTGATTTGCCAACAATGGTCACAGATGGAAGACTACTTTCTGAGAGAGAATGACCAAGAGAGCAGCCACTGTTGAAATAAGAAAAATAAAATAATAGTTTTGAATAGAAGCAACAAGATGTAAAATACTGTAAGTGGCGCTTAATGTGTGTGATACTTTGCATATTTTTATATCCTCACCTTTATAGTAAAGATAACATCATGTAGAACTTCGTGATGTAATAACTAAAGTATACACAAATTTTTGTAAGATATCGAAAATCTAGTGTGCATAGAGGGAGAAAGGAAAAAATTTCTCAATTACAAATGAGCACGACTTCAATGCTAAAAAAAAAACGGCAGCAAAATATAAATCAGAACGTGAGATTGTATTCTCTACCATTTTGTCCAGACAGTTTTGATATTAAGCAGGTTTCACTTGTCAAAGGGTCACTACGGACAGACACGTGTTCCCTGTTGTACTGGTTTACACTACGTATTAAGATCAAAGACTGCCAACAGGAATGTTCTCTCCCACCAGATCCTCTCTACAAACATGAAGGATCCAGACAAGAGCCATCCATTATTTTACCAGTACAGATATTAGGGTTTTTTAAAAGACCTTTCCTGCATATCCACTTCAGCTGGAATAAACTTCACACGCTTTGCACTGAGAACAAGGATCAATGCATGCATTCTCAAAGGCAGCAAACAGCCCTTTAATGGAACTGTAACTTTTTACAATGAGACAGAATGGCAGCAGGTACAGGTTCCAAAAACAATACTAAAAATAAGAGCCAGTCAAAAAATGGAAGTTGGCAAAAATTGATATAACTTTTGCCAAGAATGTGATTAAATATTTGCTTCAAAACTTGGTTTGTTAAATTTTTGAATATAGCCTAATTAGCAAGTATATTCAGGGCATCTCACAGCTACATGGATATTTTGTTTCTGTTTTCTCTTGTTTCTATTATCTTTTCTTAAAATTATTTTTGCAGTGCAAGTCTTGCACCTCTTCTGTTCCTTGTTGTACACTGACCCAGTCATCATCCCTATTTTTACCAAGTTTTGTACCTTGAGTCTGGCCTTTGTGTTATGAATTCTATTCCATTTCAATGTCACATGTAAATTTTTTGTCTTCACTGCAGTTTTACCTTTTTTTATCTCCTCTTTGTCAGAATTGTGCTCTCCCAAAAGGAAAAACAGCCAACCCAAAGTCCCACCTATAAGAATCAGAATTATCTGTCATTCCCTAATCTCTCAAACATGAGCAACTGGTGCTATGACTTGGTCTCAGTAGTAAAATTAGGATAAATGCTAATATGCCTGATATGCTAATAAGAACCTAAAATATGTATCTATATTTGCATGAACAATATACAAACTTCTTTTGCCTGTAGCCTAAGTCAACTAATAAAATTTTAAGCATACTTTCTTAACAACAGGCTAAGCATTTTCAATTTTTTCCATTTTTTAAAAAAATTATCCATTCTAAATCAATCTAGATTGGCATACATACAATTTTCCTGACTTTCTGGAAGTGAGTAGACTGGTCTACATCCATAGCAACTCTACAAGTAAATAAAGATCATTAAAAGGGCCAAATTAATCCTGGACCTACTTATATTTTCTCAGTGGAAATTTAACAGATATAAAACCTGCCCAGTGTTTCAAATAACTATAAATTATTTATGAATGTATATACATTTCTAATTATTTCTTTTCTACTCCATTGCCCAAATTTTAAAATCATGGGACAAGTTTTAATTTCAGAACTTTTCAGAAAGATATGAAAAACAAACAGTACTTGGGAAAGGTCAGCTTGCTCTAAGGACAGAGATCATGAGGTGCCATTTCATTTTGCACGCTTCCAAATTCTGTTGTTATTTTATTGTTGCAAGTTGGCAAAAAGAGAACCCAGCAGCAGGTGTGGCTCTGGATACATAGCTGTCCTCTGCAATAACCATTCCTCCTGTCCCAAAACATCATTTTCCTGCTTTTGTCACATGCACATCCAAGTCTTAAGTCCAGTGAGATGAGTGACAGACTGACTTTCATGCTCTTTGTTGTGACCCACAGGCATTTCCCTCGTATTCTGGTACCCAAAAATGTAGCTTACAGTTTACCTACAGTAACTTACAGGACAGTTCAAGTTCCAGGGACAAATAAAGAGACATTTAACCATTGGAACACTGTTATACTGTCAAAACATAAAACAATGCAAACATCATATTGTCAAAATGTCAACCACATTGTTTCAAAGCCCTGTTTTTAGCTGTCATACACACCTTTATAAGGAACAGTTTTATTTGGCAAGAACCCTAAAAATCCATTCTGATATTGCTGTAGGCAATGAAATTCTATGCAAAGTAGGAAAAGTAATTGCAATTCAACATGTAAAAACAATTAGGTATCCGAAAGGAGTACTGTAAATCTGGAAACCCAAAGTAAACGACAAACAAATTAAGCATTAAAAGTAAATGTTCTCCAGTGGACTGTACTTAAACATGATACACTTAAATACATTCTTAATGTCCAAGAAGCACACTAAAAGTTGATCTAATCAAAGTGTTTCTGAAAAATAAGTAGCATCTTTTTAAGAAGTCATAAAAAAGGCAAGAGGAAAAAAATCCTTAATGCATATCGTGCACATTATCTAAACTAAAAGGAAGACAGTTAAAAACCAGTAAGGATATTGCAAATATTAATATTTGCAGTGACATAAAATCAACAGAATTTCATTTGCAAATAATACAGGAGTTTCCATACCTTGAAGTGACCAATAGATTATATTTTGCAGTTTAAACAGTAAGTTAGAAACAAATGTCTCTAACATAACAATGGTAGCCGTTTCTATAACAACATGTTAGAGAACCATGCTATTGTACATGGTATGGTTTTATCCAGCAATTTACAGGAAGACACAGCAGTTGAAGTTTAAGGCGGGGAGGGGAGGGGAGCTATAATTGAATTGTTTTATGGTCCTTCCTGGCGCTTTTTGGTATGCCTTTCTATTGTAATGATAATCACCAATTGTCTGCTGCATTTCTGTTCAATAAAAAAACCCTTGTCACCACATGCTTTCTTAATATATATTGTTTGCTGTAAAATTGATACCCATTACTGCTAAATATTATAATGATATCTTAATATTAATTTCGGATTAAATCTTTAAATAATGTTCTAGACATGTCTAGACTCAAGTTTCATGGCACGACATAAAGGTCTACAGAAAATTAAAGCAGCTGGTTTTTAAAGCCTGTCTTAAACTATTGCTGATTAAGCCTCACTTAACAAGCTTGTTTTGAAATTACAGAAAAACAATTTGTAAAATTTTAGTTGCTGAATACTTGAAAGCTCCATGGTAATTGTGTTTGCACATTTTTTTACCCCACAGCAACTACAAGGTGAACTGAAATTCTTCACTCCTCAGTGAAAGAGAGAGAATACAACTCATACTCAAGACAGTGGCACTGTAGAGTAAGAAGGTCTGAACAGATGGTTTATTGAGCAGAAGCTGATCAGTGATAATCTTTTACCCCATGTCCTACTCATATGCCAAAACTCCTTTCCCACGATACCTGAAAATCACATCAAATTCCACTTTGGAGGAGTTGTCTCCACAGTTATCCTTCTACTCAACCTTACCTAAATTTTCACGGGTTTAGGCTCATTTCATAGGTATTAAAAAATAGAAATTAAAAAATAGAAATATCTGTGTATTTGTTTTCACATAAGTGCCCATATCAGATATGAAAGGAAAAAAACTAATCTATGTCAGACTCTATGTCATGCTTTGGATGTTGCCACAATTACATTCATATGTGCAAAGGTAAATAAAAAGCTTACTTACTGAGATGCTAGATATAACCATAGACAAATCAACAACTGCTTTCTTAACATGGAATGCTACATGAGTGACAATAAAGTAGTGATCCTATTTTTTCTGAATTATCATTCAGAAAACATACACAAGCCACTGCTATCTTTTATTTTGAAACTGAGTCTAGTATCGTTAGGTTTTTTCCCCAGTGAAGACTGGTGTGCAGTGTTTTTCTGTACAGAAACTTTTTATTTTATTTTGATTTTTAAATGTTCCTTATTGCCATTAAATTTCAGAATACAGATCTTTGGATCCCATAGATACAGCAAAATAATGCAAAACTATCAGATCCTCTTACTTATCACAAGTGTTATATCAGAGAAATAAATCTGCATTACTTATATATAGTGGAGTTTAAAGAGAAAAACTGCAGCTTAAAAATGTTTTAAGGACTCTTTTAAAGACAATGGGAGGCTAAGAAGAATCAGCCCTATTTTTCCCATTTTCAAACTTAAAAACTGATGTAGCACTGTTCCACTAATATGTAATACTTCAGAACAGCATATCTAAAAGTAGCTTTAAGATATGCAACTGTATTAAATGACCCGAGTTATTTGCCAGTGCATTTTGGTTGTGTGGCAATCTGGTATTCCTTCTCTTCAATATAGTCTGAGTTTCCACAGATATTTTTGGTTTGGAACCAATTTTTCTTCAGATTGACAAACATTCACCTGAGTGAGTTTTAGTTCTAAAATGTCAAACATTTTGTGAAAAGAAATCTTCCTTTTTATACTTTTCCTGAGGAAAGAAACAGTCTTATAACAGTCTTATAACACCTGAACACTTCTAGACACAGTTACTCAGGAAATGCTGCGGACAGTGTTCCACCCAGGGGAATAAAATACTCACCCTAAAGGTTTTGGGTTTGGTTTTGTGTTTTTGTTGTTCGGGGTTTGTTTGCCCTTTTTTTTTTTTTAATAGCTAGATTTGGATGCATCTTAGCTGAATGATTAAACTGGGTGCTAACTGCTCTGCTTTTCTGTCTGTCTGCTGGGCCACAGTCTCCCAGAAGTGATGGTCAAAAGAGACACGACTGTTCAGTGACAATGTGCATCTTACTACCTTCACACGGGAGAAGACACTCAAAATCAGGAAACACTTTTAAAAAAACCAATGACAACAGACAGCAAGTTTGCTCAATGTTGCTTAGAATTCTTTGGGATCTATAACAATAGGTTAGGTCTGAATAAATTTCGCTGGGATATGTACATTTAGCAAACGTTTAGTAGTAGGAGTCATCAAGAGGTGGACAAGAAAAAAATAATTGTGGGTCAGTTGACATACACATTAACACTTTCAATTTTGAATACAAAAGCTGAAAGAATCTATTGTTGGTTGTGACTTTTTTTTTAATCCATTCCTACTGAGAGAACTGCACATGCTAGTTTCCATTTATTTAACTAGCTTGGTTCTGTAAATTTTGAGCTCTAGCTGTAATAAATTAATACTGTTCAACTGTTACTTGGTGTATACCCACTGACTTTGCTCCCTTCTTTATTCCAAATGGAAAAGCACCAGTTTTATACATTACACACACACAGAATCAAGATGTTTTTTGAGTAGAGTGCATCTCTATGTTTTCGTACTACTAGCATAATGCAAGTTATTTTAAGTACAATATTCTGAAGTACAGCAAAGACATTTAGTCACATCTTGACGAAAATTACTAATAGGCAACATCCTTATTAAAATCCCACTTACATGGGATATAAGTTCCTAAATACCTTCAGTCATTTGACTAATAGACACTAAGGTCAGAAGAATCACACCACATCATCAAGATGCATGTCCATCTATACAGAGTTTGTCTATAGGGGGCATATTTCAATAGGAGGCACATTTCAGTTCTGAGCCACAAGTCTGCTCCCTGTTTACATGCCATGTTACTCCCCTGAAATATATGACTTCAGTTTTACTTTGCTATCAGTGCTTTTGCACAATTTGCTTTGCACATATTGCATTGCAAATAGAGTACGCATCTGACGCTGCTTTGAGATTCAGAGGCTAAAGTCTCATTTCTGCCTTGATTCTCAAAGCAGAAAAAAGGATTTTTTTCCCCTCTCCTAAAATTTAAATTGCCATCAGTCTCCTTTCTTGCATAGTTTCATAGCCCACTAGTCAGGAACTCCCATGCTGGTTGATTGTGAGACTAATCAACATTCCAGCTGAGTTTATCTGCTAGGTGCCTTACAGAAGATTCTTTATTTGAGCTGAGACTTAAATCCCTTTCTTTGCGGTTTCCTTAGTCCATCATAGATCAATCTCACAGATTCAGAAATCTTCAAGAGACTCTTTAGAATGAAGGTTTCACACATCATGAAGCCTTTCCTTTTAAATTACTATTAATGCTGCTTCAGGTCCCTGTTTTTCTGACAACAAACGTATCTGCTACTACAGAAGTCTTGGCAACACAACAGTTTTCATTATGTCAACTAGAGACAATTATTGCACGTGCCTAGGAACATTACATGCTACATCAACTTTGCTATTTCTTATGTCTAACCAACAAAAAGAGCAATATGTAGCCACAAAATACTCAGGTCAGAACATCAGTAATCTCAAAGACACTTTACTAAGTGGCATATTTTCACTTTCCAGTGGGGCAGATTGAGACACAGTGAGCTTTTTACTCAATGGAAAATCTGCTCTCTACTAGCTATAGATCCTACAGCTAATATAGATAATATTGGATATTATCACATGGTGCAAGGCCTCTTCTACACCAGCTGTAGAAGCATAAGCTTCATTTTTTATGACAGTGAAATCATGAAATGTGAATCAGGCATATTCCAATCATTATATTATTTTAATTTTCCTGCAGTGTTCACCTTGAAAGTAATGCAGCAACATTTTGAAAGTTATGTGAAAGACCAGTTGTCAAATTAATACACACCTATGCCACAGCAGCTTTTGAAAAATGCATCTCTTCCGCCTGTTTTTAAAGTACTGAAAATAATTAGCTGATACTGACTAGATGTAGCAACTTCAGGACCTCGGACATAACATTTCATTTGAGCCATCTAGAAATACAGGCAGTAAAAGAAAGTAATTACTCCTGAGTGACTAGTAGCCATTTAAGACTTCAAAAACCCAGAAAGACAGAAAGATCTAGTTTCTACAAATGCCTGGTCCAAATGTATTTTAAACTCAATGTTCTCTAACATAATTACAATTGTAAGACAGTAATGATATTTGTTATTCCAGTTGATGTACCTGGTGTCTAATAAAGTAAGCTAGGAGTAAACTAGGGGCTAATAAAGGCATCAGTTGCAAAATACTCTTTTCTGGAAGGAAGGAAAAAAAAGAAAGAAAGAAAGAAAGAGAGAGAGAGAGAGAAAGAAAGAAGTTGGGAGGTGTTTCAGATTTTGTTTGTATTTCTTGTGCTACCGGAGCTCACCAGCAACTATGTCCATACTCCCAGTCCTTTTGGGATTGTGCTTACTGAACTATTGGGTCTGCTCCACTGCCAGCCTGCTGAGAGATTCTCACAGAAAAGTGCATTGATTAACTTTGTTGTCTTTCAGAAATCATCTAGTACATATCTCAGTCCAGAAAAAGTGGAAAAGAATGACGAGTCAAGCACCACCATCATCCCCTGGTATGTAGGTTAGGCAGAAGTCCTTGAATCAAAGTATTTACTCCAATACTGTAAAGATATACAGGTAATTACAAACACAAGCAGTCAATGTTTCATGGGTCTTTGTTATGAAGGATGCTTCAGCTTAGGAGAAAAAAGGAGGAGCTTCTAGTTCCCTTTTCACTTCCTGATTTTTTCTCAGCTCAGATGATAAATTAGCAGCTGTGAGAATACTCCTAGTTTTATTCTTTGTTTGTTTCACAGACTCACAGAATGGTCAGGGTTGGAAGGGACCTCTGGAGATCATCTAGTCCAACCCCCCCACCAGAGCAGGGGCACCTACAGCAAGTTGCACAGGACGGCGTCCAGGCGGGTTTGGAATGTCTCCAGAGTGGGAGATTCCACAACCTCTCTGGACAGCCTGTGCCAGTGCTCTGCCACCCTCAAAGTAAGGAAGTTCTTCCTCATGTTAACTTCCTATGTTCAAGTTTGTGCCCGTTCCCTCTTGTCCTATCACCAGGCACCACTGAAAAAAGACTGTTCCCATCCCCCTGGCACCCTCCCTTTAAGTATTTGTAAGTGTTAATAAGACCCCCCCTCAATCTTCTTTTCTCTAGACTAGAAAGACCCAAGTCCCTCAGTCTTTCCTCATAAGAGAGATGCTCCAATCCCCTAATCATCTTTGTAGCCCTCTGCTGGACCCTCTCCAGCAGATCCCTGTCTTTCTTGAACCAGGGAGCCCAGAACTGGACACAGTACTCCAGATGCGGCCTCACCAGGGCAGAGCAGAGGGGGAGGATGACCTCCCTCGACCTGCTGGCCACACTCTTCTTGATGCACCCCAGGATGCCATTCGCCTTCTTGGCCACCAGGGCACATTGCTGGCTCATGGTCATCCTGTGGTCCACCAGGACTCCCAGGTCCCTTTCCACAGAGCTGCTCTCCAGGAGGTCAGACCCCAACCTGTACTCATGCATGGGGTTATTCCTCCCCAGGTGTAGTACACTACACTTGTTCTTGTTGAATTTCATAAGGTTTCTCTCTGCCCAACTCTCCAGCCTGTGCAGGCCACGCTGTAAGGTGGCACAGCCTTCTGGCATGTCAGCCACTCCTCCCAGTTTTGTGTCATCAGCAAACTTGCTGATGGTACACTCTATCCCTTCATCCAGGTCATTAATGAATATATTGAACAGGACTGAACCCAGTACTGACCCCTGAGGGACAGCACTCATTAATGACCTACTGTTTCTTTTACCAACAGAGTGGTACTTGCCCCATTTACTAAAGAAACTGTTCATACATGAGCAGACTAGCTAAATGACATGCAAATAAGGTCCACCCCAAGAGATCTCCGGCAGTAACAAACTCCTTACACATCAGCACGTGTGGAAATCATCAGTGGAGTGCAACAGACAGTCAAGAGATTACCATCATCAAATTATAAAAAGCACTAAGTNTGAAAATTATAAAAAGCACTAAGTTTAAAGTTTTATGCTTGCACACTTTCTCCTTTTTGGGGCTAATATCGGCACTTTTCTGATAGCTTTCTGGTTTGTTTATTTTCGTACAGAGAAAGTAGGAGAGAAAATAATTTTCTGCCTTCAGAAGCTCTTGTACAACAGATGCTAGCATCCTTTTCAGTTACATCTGCTAACTGACTAGGCTGATAAGGTGATGGTCTCACATTTTCTTCCTCTCATTAAAGGGAAAAGATTAATTGCTGAAGCTGAGAGTGGGCCTTGGTGATAAGTTCAAGAAACAGAACGCAATAATTTCAGAAAAAAAGAATGATGACTTTTCATATCAAAAAAGTGCAAATTTAATTTCTGATGGAAAAGTACAGTTCCATTTCCTAAACAAAGATGACAGTGGTAGAAATGATGGACAAAGACTGAGGAATTAACAGTCCAAAATAAATACAGAACATGATCCAAGTCCTTGCCACTCTCCAACATAAAACCTGTAAGATTTTGTGGTTTTCAGTCTTTCATCCAACTTCTATTTTCTTCCCAGATATTGGTAAATAAAGATGTGCAGCTCTAATATTTTAATATGTTCTAAAAATGCCTTGCTATTAACCCATCCTATGTCCATAAATTAAAATTTATGCAGTTACAAAATAGTGTTTCATATTATGGGTATCCTGAGACGTGGAATTGTATGTGCTGAAATGACTAGGTAAACTGAAATGATCAAAGACAATATATTCTCATTTACATTTCAGTCTGTACTGCAAGTTCTTTTGTATGTTTACTTGATAATTCATGGGCCACGTCTGGGGATGAACTATCTCATTTGCACAGCAGGATTGGCAGCAGTACAACTGGTGTTACAACCAACACTTATATCAACAATATACCAGAAATTATTAGAAACAAGTACAGACATGCCTTACAGTAATTCTGCTTTTTTTTTTTTATATCCTCTAACACTAGCCGAGATTCTTAAGTCAGATGACAGAAATCGAAGGAGTCAGGAAACAGATGATATGTGACCTCTTATTAGTGTTTAGTGGGCACATGAGTATCCTATAAAAAGATTGTTAGCATTACTGAATAGCACTCCTGAGAGGGAAAAAAGAAAATGTAGCTAAGATGTATTATATTTATAGTGACATCTGAACATGCACAAAACAGAGCACAACTGGTTTCTGTTCATCACTAGACAACCACAGAATAAGTAAAGCAACATAATGTTGAACATTTTTTTGTTTTGCAAAATCTGCCCTGTATTTACCAGAAAATCTCTAACCATTCTGACAAAATACTCAATAACCACTCAAACATCAAGGGCTAAATCCTTAGCTATTTATAGAATGCATTCCAAGTATTTCAATGAAGCAATTCTTGATTTACTTCAGTAAATCACTACTGTTTGTCCACCTGTATTACTTTTTTTTTAACTGGTGTTGAACTTGCTCTAGTCTGCTTTAGGAGTTTTCAGCAGTCTGAAGATGAATTGAGAAGGTGCTAAGGAGAAGCAGAAACTGACATCTTATTGTTAGTGTGAAAAAACAAACCCCCCCCAAAACCCCCCCAAAAGATGGATTGTTCTAGTGTCTTACAGCAAGGTTGCCTAGTTTAATTTAAAGGAACAGTGAAAAAAAAAAACAAAAACCTCTTCCACCTCTAATACTGATCTGCTGTGTATTTCCAAGAAGTGAATTCACTATATTCCTGGATCATTTTACCTTTTTGACTTTATACCGATTACAAATTCCTTAAATCGGGTATTCTTTTTCTGTACCTAACACACTGGTTTGGACGGTGGCTTTATGCACTTCTTTAACGTAAGCAATTTAAACACAACGAATAATAATGTTTGTTGAGTGTACTGCATGTAACTCACATTTACTTTTAAACTGAGGCCTCGTAGTTACTTATATCATCCAACAATACAGCCAACAGAATTACTTTTAAACCTAAGCCCGGTCTATTTACAACCACCAATACTTTACATCACAAGAATATCTATTAAATTTAACGGAATCACTGACAGTAGAACATGTGAAAATCAGAACTTCGGCCTATAAGATTATCAGCAGAACCAGGATTCTAAGTTCTTAGTGCATTTTATTTCATTTTTTATTGCTTCCCAGGAGGAATTAATTATTAATGAGGAATCTGTATGAATAAACTGTTCTAGGGCAGCCTAATAAGATACGTCAAAATGACTTGTTAAATATTAAAAAAAGCACTCAAAGCTCTATTTATTTTAGGACTACTGGTATACAGCCTTGCTAGTTTTGTTGTTATTTCTATTTTTAAAGGCTGTTAGTGACTTTTGCCAGTTACTCCAGCAAGTTATTTATATACTGTATTAAATATCTAGAAACTAGAGTTACAAGCTAAGGTATTGTGAAACAGAAAGACAGACTAGAGGACAAAGACAAATGCTATTGAAGCCCAATGTACATTGATTTTTATTATACATGCAGAGGCAAATAATACTACCACTGGTATTTTTCCATTCAGCATTTACCATTTTGAAATTACACAAATTTAAGGGAGCAGAGTACTTAGTGAAACAGTGGCAATTATCTCATAAACCGGAGAACTGTGGTCTCCACAGTTCTGGTTGCACATTTCTGTCTGTGGTCTGGAGAATGCTTAAGCTTCCTAAAGATTGAACTGGACTTTCAAATATTTTTCAACAAGTCACACTCAACAGCTGTGGCATGTCACCTCTCTATATCCACACATACACACCTGTTATTCACCAAACTCCACAGAAATAGGCCCCTATATCATACAATGTTTGGTTTGGGGTTTTTTTTGTATGCAGAATCTTCATAGACTTTTGCATTACCTCTGCACGTAGCATAGTCCACATCTAGCATCCCCATGCTGCACTACATCTCCAATACCTAGCACCTCTGTACTGCACAACATGACTCCATATGGAATAACCCTTTGATTCCAGAAGGCTTCTCCCACCTAACACAGTAGCAAGGATAAGAAATACTTCTACTTCATAGGACTCTGTACTGTGATCTTTTCCCTAAATAACATCAAGTTCTGTGTTCATTCCTGCTCCACCTCCATCCTGAAGCACGTTTCTTCCTCCATGTGTGCTGACATTCAGAACATTTAACTCCAATATACAGATAAATAAGGAAATGTAACCACCAAGATTGTTCACTGCTTTGACCTTGGTACCCCTTCAGTTGCACTGGTCCTCACTTTGTAAGATCTGTAAAAGCACTTCTTTGCTGTCTTTATACAGAGAGCATAAAGGCATCTGCTTTTGCCACTATGTCATGCCATCTTGAATATTTATTAACAAATAAACCTAGCAGGTAAGATGTAACATGCAAGAAAGTGTTCTGTTATTTAAAACATGTTTAGGATATATATTTGCAAAAAACCATCCTACTCTTCCTTCAAGTCTAAATAAAACTTCTCTGCATATGCCTACAGAAAAATCTAACAGCTGGATGTTAGATATTCTGGACTACTGTCGTTTTATTTTTCATTGTTTCCTTTTAGTTACTTATTTGGCTTTTTATTGTTAGTTGTATAAAGCAACACAAACAAACAAGTTAGCCTTAGATTAATGTTTAAGTTCGTGAACAGTGCCCAATACAAAAGTGTACCAACCTATGGGAAACACTATAGTACTAAGAAGAGTGAGAACAAGGGACACCATAGACCCCACTGCCACCAAGATAACAGGTTACAGGATAAGTAGGAAAAAACATTCTACTGACACTGACATAAATATAATCTTTAAGCATAGCAAGAGATAGTAAGCAGGTGATATTTTCCAACATCAGCAAATGACTGCTCTAGCCATGCTATTCAAGAGCATTTTGAGCTAGCTTTACTTTACCTGTGTAATCAGAAAGGACAAGGTGAGTCAAAATACTAATACCCTTTTTAGGACAAGTGAGCCCATCTGCTACTTCTCACCTGAAATAAAAATCTTTCTTTACTCATTGGTCAGTCTTCAGATAAAAATTGGTTTGGGTCTGTCTTGAATTAAGTGCTTGCTCATTATTACCACCTTTGGTTAGGAACCAAATGATATGACTGGCAACAAGACCTTTGTACTGGTGCTATTTTCTAAAAACTTAGGCTTACATTAAGGAGATTATTTCTGTGCCTCTTAAAAGGCTCATATAGAATGTCATCTGCAACATATAAGGAGTCATTGTTCAGAATAGGAAAATACAGATGTACAGTTTTGCCAATCAGACACACTACTGAGTAAATAGAAATCAACATAGCAAAAACCATTTTTCAGCTGACATTTCTATACTATTTTTTATATAGAACAGCATGAGCAGAGTCTTGGGCCCAATGAGGCAATAAGGAGTGAGAAAAACTGTGAAAGAATGGCACTAAGTCAACCATGGAATGGAAACTCTTAGGGAGCTAAGGATAGCCAGAAGTGGCTGGTTGAGTTTACTCCCCCATAGATTATCCAACTTGGAAAGGTTATATTCTAATCAACAAAGAGTGAGGAGGACCAAGTGACTCCCAGATAGCAGAAAAGTAGTAAACCAGCTACATCAATAGAAGAGAGCGTTGAGTTGTTCAAGCAAGGGTCTATTACATCAAAGAGAAATGAGGAAGGAATTGTTGAAAATTAAAATCAGTTTTAATTTTCTCCCTGCCTTGTTTTCAGAATTTGTAAACCACGGCACAACAACTCTACTTAGTATTTGCAAAGATCCCATAAATAGTACGTTGACACGGTGCCTAGGCCTATAGGATTTCTGGAACACAAATTTAAAAAATAATTTCAGTAAGTGGACATTGGGAAGATGGAGGAACACACAGATCCAAACCCCAGGTTTTTCAAGTAAAGTTTTAATCACCATCCTAGTAAATCTGTATCTGGTAACTTACATCAGGAAAGTCAGTGGTGGGAGGACGGTAGAGAGGGATAAGCCAAAACTGCTTCTTCGCAGTCAGACAGTGTGTCCTGCAACTAGCCAACCTGTTTCCTGGGTTTTTACTGAGAAACTAAAAATTTTAGACAGGAGACTATTTTTCAGTTACAATCAGACAGCCCTGAGTCACTGGCTTTCCTCAATACTGTTGGTTGAATAGAAGGTATAAGAGAATGTCAGCTTCTCTAAGCAGAGAATGATCTCAACACCGACACATTTATTTGCTCATGATATATAGTACAGTTTAGCAGCCAGCAAATGCTTCTCTGGTATTATATCAAAATTAAAGGAATAATCTTGCACTGTACTTCAAGTCTGCAATACAAAATTTTAAGGACTACAGTTTCAAAGGCTCTCCAAGTCACAATTTAACTTCATTTTCATCGGGATATGAAAAATGTATCTAATACCGGGACTAAAAACTTCTGAAGTATTGGGTTCGCTCTGATGCAATTCATAAGTCATAATACCAAGTGAGAAACAGTTTTTTTGGGTGCGTGTACCTGTGAATGTGCTACATACTTAAGTACTTCATATGGAAGTACTAATATTCAAACACATTCTACTTTGAACAAACAAGTCTAGTTTTGCCCAGAACAGATTTATGAAAGTAATCAAAATACAAAGCCTAATATTTCTAAATCTGTCCTGTAGCAGCAAGAAGCTTACTGACTACAGTTCGCATTAGAATTTATTTGCATAAAAAGAGTATTTTTTTGTTCTCATGTCGATATAGTTTTTAGTGATGAGCCTTTTGGTAGCAGAAACAGATACTGAAATTTGAATCTTTAACATATAGTACTTGTACTGATTTTTCACTGGGAAAAATACACATTTCAAAACACTGCACACTTACTTTGAGAGAGCACTGAAGCAGTTTTCATATTTTCATACACACTTTTTTTTTTAAAAACTGAAGTCCAAGGTAGAACCTTTTTATACAATTTTTTATTCTATGCAGAGGTTTGTTCTTACAGGTTATCAAAAGACATAGCGACTATGTTTTCTGTCACTTTACATTTGTTTCTATGAATAAAGGAACTGCAATATAATCTCACATACCTGGAAGTTTTAGCTGTCTCTGCCCCAAATAGTTTTTAAAAAGGGAGTTTTAAAAATATGTTTTGACAATGTATTTTTAATCATTGTCAGTTCCTAGAAGATGTTGTTATGCAACACAGACACAATATACTGTCAAAGTTAATAGAATGGGTGAGTATTTCAGAATTTGACAGTATCTGACACACAGTAGTTGAGTTCAAATTAGAACAATTTCTCCATAATTTCTCTGTAGCTTATCCTACTGCTAGAATTCTGGGAAAATTACAAATTATGGCCAATTATTATTCTAATGATCTCCCAAATACATGTATTTAATACAGTATAGAGATGGCTGAACACTAAAGTGAACTTGCAGCATGTGGCTGTTCTTTCAGTGTCTTAGCATACGTGAGTAAGGAAAGGAAAAATAAGGAAGAATCTCTTATGTGTTGAATGAAATTTTCTCTAGAGGCCAGAGCTCAAAATATACATATTTTTTCTAAATCCTGCTTAAGCCCTGAAATCAGACTTGATGCATAGACCTTCCTTATGCATCTTTTTTACATAGGGTGAAACTTCACAAATATGTGCAAGGCAGGCATTAGAAAGGCAAGTAAAAGGTAGAACAAACCCTACAGTTTATATGAATGTATATGATTTAACTCTGTTTCCCTTACCTGCCTTTTTTCCTCTTGCCCCCAGAAGCATGGGATGGGGAAATCTTTCCATTCCGAACTGTAAACATGACATTTTTTTCAACTGTGCATTTCAATTAAAATTTAAACCAGAAGTTTGGAAAACTCCAGCCAATGGAAAAAACTTTAAATGGTAAAAAGGCATTTTTCATGAAGATCAAGTTTCTAGTCAAAAGTCTAAAATAGACTCAGTAAGGGGAGCTGTAGTGAGGTTGCCAGGCTGACAGATGAAAGTGTACTGTGACAATTTGGCCAGGCCATGAGAGGCAGCTCAGTGCTTCTCATCCCTGATGTTTAAAAACTCAGTAAACTCCTGCCAAAGCAAGAGTTTGAGAGTCTCAATGTATACTGAAGCTGTGAAAATGAAGCTGAAAGTTTTAGCGTCAGTGGTATGGAAAATACATGGCGCAGGTCAAAAAATCACCCACCTCCTCTCAGTTTTCTAGATAACGCTGTACCTGCTTTCTTCTCAGGACTATTGTCTCTGGTATTACTTTGTCTCCTTCCTGTAGTCCTGCGCCACGAGTCCCCAGCTTCCTTTCAATATCCAACAGGTATCATTTTTCACCGTCAATATACATTACTTTACCTACAACGTTATAAGCACTTTTCAAACGGAAAACAGACAAAAACCTCTTCATCCCCCAAAACCCCTTCCTCTTAATTCTGTTATATATAGTGCTGGTTTTTACAAAATAATCTTCTCTTCTAGATACCCCAGAATCTTATTCCAGAAAAGCCAACACACAAGAACAGAATAACTATTTGAAACACTTTAGCACTGTTGAGAACACATTTTGAAGACAGCACTCCACAGCAGCTAAGGGCTTCCCTATTTTCCATTGCATAGGATTGGACTAGGCATGCACTGAACTTGTGCACTAATACTTGCTGAAGTGACTCCTCTTGCCCTCTGAAATTTTATTCAATGAAGCCTTTTATTCAGTTACCTATTGCTTCTGAAGAATACAAATTAAATTTGTTATTTATATACTGGAACATTAAAGCATTTGATTTCACTTTACCAATATGTTATCTGAGTAATAAATGGAATGTAATGTCAAGACATCTTAAAGGCCTGTAAGCATGCCTGGGGAATCACTTAGTTACATCCTTTCCCTAAAGAAGCAATATTGACTGATTCATAATAAGAACATTTGAAAGAAATTTTTTTAATCCATTTTGACAGTGTAATTTTTGTCTTTTTTCCTCTCTCTCTTATTTACATTCTGCTATTCTTTTTTTCTTCTCCTTTTCCACAACTCTTACTTTTTCTCCAATCCTATCTATACTTTTCACTCTCTTTCCCCCACATATACCCTCATAATGTACTCTAACAAAACATACTCATGGCGAACAGTGACAAGTGGTGTCCTCAGGGGTCAGTACTCCGATCGGTGCTGTTTAACATCTTTGTGACATAGGCAGTGGGAGAAGTTTGCCAATGACACCAAGCTGTATGGAGCAGTCGACACACTGGAGGGGAAGGATGCCATCCAGAGGGACCTGGACAGGCTTGAGACGTGGGCCTGTGCAAACCTCATGAAGTTCCACAAGGCCAAGTGCAAGGTCACGCATATGGGCCAAGACAACCCCATGCACAAATACAGGCTGGGTGGAGAATGGATTGAGAGCAGCCCTGAGGAGAAGGACTTGGGGGTGTTGGTTGATGAGAAACTCAACATGAGCCAGCAACGTGTGCTCACAGCCCAGAAGGCCAACTGTATCCTGGCCTGCATCAAAAGAAGCATGGCCAGCAGGTCGAGGGAGGGGATTCTGACCCTCTAATCCACTCTCGTGAGATCCCACCTGGAATATTGTGTCCAGCTCTGGAGCCCTCAACATAAGAAAGACATGGGCCTGCCGGAGCGAGTCCAGAGGAGGGCCATGAGGATGATCAGAGGGCTGGAGCACCTCTCCTATGAAGACAGGCTGAGAGAGTTGGGATTGTTCAGCCTGGAGAAGAGAAGATTCTGGGGAAATCTTATAGCAGCCTTCCAGTACTTGAAGGGGGCCTAGAAGAAGGCCAGAGAGGGAGTTTTTACAAGGGCACGTAGCGATAGGATGAGGAGTAATGGCTTCAAACTGGAAAAGGGTAGATTTAGAATAGATTTTAGGAAAAAATCTTTCACAATGAGGGTGGTGAGGCACTGGAACAAATTGGCCAGGGAAGTTGTGCATACACCATCCCTGGAAGTGTTGAAGGCCAGGCTGGATGGGGCTTTGAGCAACCTGGTCTAGTGGGAGGTGTCCCTGCCCATGGCAGGGGGGTTGGAACTAGATGATTTTTAAGGCCCCTTCCAACTTAAACCATTCTGATTCTATGATTCTACACACATTTTCTTCTCTTTACCAGAATTGTTAGATCTGAATTTATAAAATGTTTTAAAAGATATAGGACTGCTTTTGGTGATGAGGGGCATGTAACACCAACCATA
The DNA here is from genome assembly GCA_008711295.1 of Anarhynchus alexandrinus. Lineage (NCBI taxonomy): Eukaryota > Metazoa > Chordata > Aves > Charadriiformes > Charadriidae > Anarhynchus > Anarhynchus alexandrinus. Next base: position 6,433,087 of record VUYV01000005.1, read on the forward strand.
AAACATGTCCAAATCAATACACTTCCACATATCAGAACACCATGTGGCAGTACAGCATTATGAAATTTATAATTGCATCAAACCTGTGATTTCCTAATAGCTCTACCTCTATAATAACTAATTTTAAGCAGGAAGTCCCATTGGTAACCTACAAAAAAAAGAAAGAAAATGGGACATTTCTCTGAGTAATGCTAAGCTGATGCTGCAAGGGCTACACTCCACATTGCAGAGTGATTTATTGTACTTTTTTTGTCACAACAACTGAGATTAATGACTTAAAAATCATTTATAAGGTCTGCCTAATTTGAAGAGGTTTTTTGTTGTTGTTATTTCTATCATCAACCAAAAAAAAAGCCTAGTTCGTGCAGCCTGATATACAGAACAGAGCAGAGAACAGAAGAGGGTAAAATATTATAAGGGTTAAATTCCATATTTAGAGATGTATGATTCTTTGATACCCTGGGATCTCTATGTATGCATCTAAGACTTAAGCATAGGATGTCTTAATTTTTAAGGTTACTTCAGAGTTTAATCTGAAATGCACAAGGAGGACAAAAGGTTCCATAACCGATTCCTGCTGTAAATAAGCGTTGTGTTTCCTCCTGTCAAGAGGGAAATGTATAGTCATAAAGAGAAAGTCGGGATCCTTTCTGACAGGTATAAGACTAGGAAAATACATGGTTAAACCTTTCTATTCGGTATTCTGAATTGCAAAATTAAATTACTTAGAGGAAAAAGCTTTCAAGTCTATTCAGCTATAGAAAAATTGTTCACAAATGTATTTTATCATGTCACCTGACTGCCTAATATAAAACACATGAAGTATATGACATTTTAATTGTATAACTAATCTTATATTGTTGCTACATATTATAATTATAATCATGTGTGACCATCCTCCAGGAAAAAACATCACAACATGTGGCTAGTGCCCCCTCGCCCTATTGTGTGAAATCCACCTTTCCACCATCACAGCAGCAGACAGGCAGCAGGGGGTGGTCTGTGACTGCATGAGGAAGCCCCAGTGCCGCCCCACACCCCCAAAACTCCGCAGCACACAGCCTGGACTCGGCAGCTCCCCAGCGAGGCCCTAGGCCAGGCTGGCCTCAGGAAAAGATACAACCGTACGCAATCTGATCGCTAGCTCAACAGTGGCATGAGGTGCAAGAGCCCTATGTGAGAGAGGAAACTCAGGGATTGTTTTGCTTCAGCCATTTTGTATGTATGTCGACAACACAAGCAGGGCTATGGGCAGCCATTTTGTGTGTCGACAGCACAAGCAGAGCTGTGAGAAACAACTCCTTAAAAGGAGAAAAATGTGAATCGAATTTGTGATAGGCTAACCGGTCGTGAAAGAATGCGCGTCCTAAAGTACCTAACCAATGGGAAAAGGGGACAGGACAGAAATACCTGAAGTTTTGTAACTCGGTGTGCTCTTTTTGAGAGGCACCCAGCTCAGCTGACTCATTTATTTTGACCCTGAATAAACTTCTATCTTTGCTTCGAAGACTTTGTCCTCTCTACATTTTTATCCATGAGCGAGCGTTTCTCACACCTGTATTAACTGAAAACATAACTTCGGGCTTGTCACCTTCTGTAGAAACCTATTTAAACCCAAGTAAAACAAACATAGAAAGATCTCCAATTTCACATAGCTTTCATGCAAGAAGAAGAAAAACAGTATGGCGATTATCCTGCATGCATTCTAAAAGATTTAACGAAGCTGGTAGCTTCATTTTCAGTTGTGATATCTACTGTCCTCATTTGCTTTATAAATATGTGGGTATTCAAAGGCATATCAGCCCAAGGTCTCTGACTGTCAAAAGGCACGGACCCATAATCCAGCTTTACCTGATCTGAGTAAATCATGCATTAGCAGGAAAGCTAGTGCACCAGCAGCTCTCCTGATGATGGCTGCTCTTATTTGCAAGGTAGACTTTGATCTCAAACTCCATTAAGACTGTTAGTTAGCAGTTTTGGCAAAACTCTATGGGCCTCAGAAACCAGTGTTCCTAAGTACATTCACTCTATGGTATAAACTGAAACATACAACCCCCCATAGGCAGATAAGGAAAATTATGTTGATTCACACACCACCAGTGCTTTGCCACTACTAACCACAGCAAGCCCCAAGGATTTGACCTCTGCTGAATTCAAAAGCGCATTGCCAGCTCTCAGCATGGGCTCCTATCTCCCTGTCACAGGGCCATTGATGGTGTTCCTAACAGCAGGTAACGTTTTTTCATCCTTCCAAACGTTTAGCACCAAAGTTGGAATTACTACACTACTTTTAGAGTACAAGTCACTGTATAGCCTTAATTTTGTTAAAAGCCCAAGGGTGCACTTATAGTCTAGTGCAAAACTATCACATTATAAAAGGGAAAACAAAGAAAAACTAGTTTTACATATTGAGTAGAAGGGAGAAGTTAAACCAGCTCCATTACAGAGATAACCTCAATTTAAGTTTTGTTATATGAGATTATGAAAATACTCATACACTCTCATTACCACGAGGAACTAGGTTTGCTTTCATGTCAAAGCATTATACAAAAAGCTGCTATTCTTGTAATATTTCCCTCCCACATATTTATGTATCTATTAAAAGTATCACTAATTAGTTGCTGTTAAGAATGAGCTAATTAGATCTTGCACTGCGTGAAAGAGATACAAAGTACGTAACGTAACTCCTGTTCCATTACAATAGAGACAAACAAATGAAAAACTAAATTAAGAGTTCAAGAAAAATGGAAGAGCTGACAATGACAAACCAACTATGTTTTGGTTACTTTGGATGACAAGCTAATTTACAACCCTACATAAAATATAAATATCAACAACAAAATTAAATCAACCCAAATCTATCATATTTGACTTTTGGTAAATGTAGCAGCTGAACAACCTGGAGGGGAAAGTACCTCAAATACACAACATTTATTAAACAAATAGCTTGCTCTACCTCCCTTGTGACTATATTTAAACTACAAAGTTATAATTACAGAACTTTAAAAAATATTAATCTGCCAATTACTGTTGGTTTACATTGTTAAATTTATAGCTGAGATTTAAAAGACTAAAATTAGTCCAATAGAATAAGAATGCCTGGAGTTCAATATATTGAATTAAGAAATTAAATATTTTCAACTTAAACTCCTTGTATTTATACCACCAAATTTCACTTGGCACCTTGGAAAAGGTACCATGTAGGCAAGGAAGCCACATATGGATTTTTATTTTTTATTTTATTTTTTTCAGTTTTGATAAGCAAAAATGCCAAATCTATTTTTAAGAATAACAACTTATACAAGGACTTGAAGTAGTCTCTTTCCAAGTCTGTGGCCCCGTATCAATACCACCTTGCCTCTTAGCCTCTATTCATGCTCTGATAGAAATTTTTTCTTTGCATTATCTTGGAGGATAAAAGGCAGGTGATTTTTAAACCTGTGTTCTGCTTTGGCTCTAATGTACTCTCCAGACCGATACAAGTGCCAAAAATGAAACCATCTTTGATGTGGTTCACTATTTGCTGATGAGTTAGTTATCCTTCACATATAAAAAGTTGCAGCTAATAAAGAATCTGCAAGAGGAGACAGATGAATAAGCTGATAGGCATTAGTTTGCCTTTCAGCTTAAGGGCAAAACAAGACAGAAACAAGGCTTAGGCTCCAGTTCTTCAGATATCTAACAAAAACCAATCTTATCCTATTAGCAAATCCATCTAGTAATTCTTCCTGTTCGATCTTTTCTTACTAGTGAATTTTAATTAATTATTGATTTTTAATGCACTCAATGTCTGTTCAGTCATGGACATGATTAGCACTTTCGTTAAGAAAATGAATCTCAATAAATGAAGTCATAGAAAGAATGTTGATTTCCCTATATATGGAACTTGAGCTGTTAATATTTTAAAACTGATCCCTTAGCATACAGTGGGTTGCATGGCTAAGATTTTCCACAATACATAGATAAGGCATAAATATGCCAAGATTTCAATATGGCAGCTGTATGTTAAAAAGCAAGCCTTTATCTGAAAAGTTACACTTCATTCTCACACCTTTGTAAGTGTAAGTTATAGTACAATCGGATATTGTACGTGTAACTTATTACAGGATAATTTAGAGACATAGTTAGAAATATTGCAAAACATGCAGTTCTATAAACTAGTAGTTTAGCTCAAACACCCAGAAGTAAAACAAATAGTTACCAAACTCCAAGCCAAAAAGCAGTCATTCAGTAGTACGTAAATCTTCTCACATAGCAAGAACACAGTTGTCCCTTGCCTATGTTGTAAGATGATTGCCCAACACTGCCAAAGCTATTAAAGATTTGGTTTTTTGTTTCAGATTAAAAAAACAAAATCTCTGCTCCCAAGAAAAAAAAACAACATAATGGCCAAGTTTTGGAATCATTTATACACGTGTATATATACATGTATTTATTAGGTTTTCTTTCTGACTATAGTAAAAACACATGTCTATACTTTGAAGAGCTTCTGATGGACAACTGTATATTCCATATAGTAAAGGAATGCAAGTTTCCCAGCCACAGTCTATACTACAATTAGATCAAGGCTTTTATTTAAAAAAAAACCAACCAAACAAAACCAAACACAACACACACACAAAAAAAAAACCAAGCAAAAAAACAAACCCAAAACACCACAAAACTTTTATCTTTGCCTATTTTGGCTAATAAATGGCATAACTCCTTTTTGATGCATCTAGCTAGCTAGAATCTCAGTGCATGAAAGAAACTCATGTAAAATGTGAGAAATTCTATACCTGCAGCAATACACTACAGGCACGTTGTTCTGCAAGGAGTGGAACTAGTGAAGTTTGATTTTCTATGGAGATGTATCTCATTGCTGAGTATTTTGGTAGTGAATAAGCAGTGGGCAAGGTATTTGTTCCAAGGTTTCTTGTATTATAAGTAAAAACCATGACATGAAATGAACACAGGGAGTCTTTCAAAAACTTATCAATAGTGCTTACAGTCAGGAAGAAACTGCCAAAAGATTGTTCTTGTAATTTATAAATTACAAGAAATTATAAAGGCAATAAACATTAGCTCCACAAAAGTATTTTTTTTAATTATTCTTAATTTACTGTTCAGACTAGGAGAGCACTTTAAAGGTTAATCATGTGCTGAGATGCAAGCCGAAAAAGACCAAATAAAGAGAAAAATGGTACCAAGACTGAAGGATGCATAGTCAAGATTTTTCTGATGGAATGTTATCTATTCTGGCATTCGATTTCTAACAAAGTAAGTCTCACTAGAAAGTGAAGGAATACAAAAGTTTTTAAATGCTGAACTATTAATGTCATCAATTTGATGTCCAGTATGACTTATTTTCTGATGTTTGGCTAACCGGTACTGTTTTGGTATTGATTACAAGACTGATCAGAGTCCCATAAGTTTCCCATCCTATGAGGTTTCTCAGTGATACCAACGACAAGGTTTTGATTTCACATGAATTAAGTTTAATAGTACTGTTTATTTTACTTCAATTGGTAAAATATTTGATTAATTTTGTTAGCGATTGTGCTGAAAAGAAACACACCAAAACAACCTAAGCTATGAGATAATTAAGCTTTTTGGATACAATGCCTCAAGAATTGTAGTTCCGAATATCACTGTATTCATTTTATTAAAAATACCTTTGCAGAGGACTGAATCTGTTTTGCAGCCTGCACAAGTGATGTCAATGTTATATAAAGGTAAATACTTCTGATGCGAACATCTGATAAAGAAATATAAATAAATCATGACACATCACTGCCATTGTACCATCTGTCAGATGATGTCTAATTACAGCAATGATGTTCTTTTCAAACCCTTGAATAAAAAAGTGTATCTGGCAAAGGTGGTGAATTAAAGGTGGTTTCATTCTGTTATCATTAAGTCAGTGATAGTTTTGAAATTCATTCATGCTAGTTTCTACAATGACAACACTGTGCCAGTTAAAAGGAACCGCTATTTAAAAATATAATTTAGTTTATATCAGGTAACCTCAGAACTGTAAGTGATGGTCATAAGTGAAAATCCTTGAGTTATCTTTGTAGCTTCTTTCTATCAAATCAGACTGTTTTAAAGAAGGTCTATCATTTCAAAATTCCCTAAAATCTAAACTGTAGTAAAGCATACTTCTTTATGCCTTACATAATTCTCCCAGTAATGTTGTTGTTATTTTAATCTACTTCTTAGGAAGGCTCTCTTGCTAGGAGTATTTTGTACTGTAGAAAGAAACAAGATAATACTCATGCATTTACCAACCAAATTGAAGAGACTTAACATCACTTTTCCAAATGGAAATATATTAGTGTAAACTGTATATACACTTTAAAAAGAAAAAAAAAGCCGAAAAAAAGCCATTGTGTACTTTTACCTTCATTTTATGTGATTCAGTATGTAGGAAAAACAGGGCTTCAAAAATTATGACTAGCTCTCCCTCTATATTCCAAACGAGTAGTTATCATCAGCCATGATCTATACAACACTGTAGGAACTAATATTCTGCATATTAGTGTATATGCATACATATGCCTAGATGTAGTCAAATATAAATAGATATGGATATGCTTAGTTGAATGGACAAAGGTAAACAAGCAGGTGATTCATTCAAAAACATATATGCAAAGACATCATCAGACAACTCCAAAATCTGACATGCTATTCACTTGGTATCTCGCTATGTTCATAATTTTAAATTAATTATTAACTTATATAAAGTACATACAAAAATAATGTATATTCTCACATGACTTTTCAATATTTGTGACTGAACACAGGCTTGAAAATGTAAATAGTATGTCATTTTAATCAAATGTGAAACAAAATGGCCATTCTTAAGAAAATTCTTTGTAATCATCAATTAAGGATGAATTATGCAGATAGAAAATAGTATCCAAAAATACACCACACAGGGAAATAATGCCTAGAAGTTTGAGAGACAGAGCTCTTAGTTATAAACTAAGATTTCCAATTTAAATATTCACCTTGATTACATTTGTAATGAACCGTATATTCCAATACCCTGAACTGTAAGTGTCACATCTGAATATATTTTAGATTCCAAGGAATCAGGTTCTTATTTTTTTGCTTACAGTCCTTGCAGAGGAGGGTTCAAGTCATAAATAAGAGCATTTGAAACCAATTATTTGATCTGGACATACTTTTACAGATTACTTCCTTCCCTATGTACTCCTTATGTCCCTATGTACATAAAAAAATTATGAGCGACTATATCTAATGATAGCTAATAAGTGGAAAACCTCATCTTTTGTTTGTAGAAAAAATACATGTCTATAAAGTATGTAAAATATGCATTTATGTAAAAGGAACTGTAATACTCGCATTAGCTGTGAGTGGATACCTTTATTCCTTCCCTCATGGATCTAGTTTGCTAAGATATTAAGTGCATTCCTAGGTCACCTCCTTAATCAAACTACAAAGATCATTAAAGATTACCCTGTTCACCTTCTGGGAAGACAACTGCATGTACCTTGTATGAAAGTAAATTGCTAGGATATCCTTTACTTTGAAATATAACCTTAAACTATGGGGTCAGATTTATTGAAAACAAATGCTTTATTTATTATTGATTGGGGTTCACATTTAAACACCGTAAAATTAACATCTTGTCATATCTGATATTTTACAAGGCCATAGATGTTGATGTATCCCACAAGAATGAAGATATTTTTGTTGAAGGGTTTTGGGGTTGGGGCTTCTTTATTTGTTTGTTTGGGGGTGGTTGTGGGGTTTTTTCATCCCTCCTTCCATTTTGGTTTTTTATATTAAATTTTTCAGACATTGCTTCAGGTAGTGGAAAATAGCAGCATATGAGCATCATTTAGCTTTCATGCACTTTAATTCACCTATTATCTTGGAAAAATCCATATTGCTTAACAAGTTACAAATGAAAAAGTTGCTAAAACACTTAAGAACTCCTGCTAGGAGAGTGTCGCACACTTCTAATCAAACAAGTCACCCACATTTCTATTCAATTTTAACCTTTTTTTAATCTCAAAAGATCCTATATCAATCATTGAAATATAAACAAATATTTCAGATAATTTTTCAAAATGGCTAGTGAATGAAGTATAAATACTGCAAACTTATTTCCAAAAGTAGTTATTTATTCCCCACATTCAGAGTGGACCACCACTCTGAATTTTCAAAGTTAGACGCAGTCTCACATCACTGGACTGAAATAACTGGACCCAAAAGCTCCTGGAGATCATTATATCTTTGTTAAACTTGAGTAGTCAATGCAACACATCTACTGAAGAGTCTCCACATGCAACGTACTACTGCTGTTTAAAATTTTTGTTTGAACAGCTGCCCACTTCAAACTCTGGTTTTGATTGAATCATTTTTTCCTATTAGACAATATTTAGCCATAACACTCCCTAATAAAACACTCAAAAAAGCCTTGAAAATATTCTGAAAGTCGATTTCATAGGGAAAAAAAAATCATTTGAAAGTTTTTTTCATTTTTTTTTTTTAAATATTTTACATTATTTAAGTGTGGAAGTCTGGTCACATATTTTTACTTTGGACTTACAGTAGGCCATAATATGATATGCCATGTGGTCTAAATAATCAACTTTATATCACATTTATATTGTTTGAGAGCTGACTATTAAGAAGATAAAATTCACTCTGCTCTAGGTCCATCTGCAGTAGATTCTTGAAAGAAGAACAGCTGGGAAAGGCACGTATGACAAGAATGTCATTTGCTTAACTTGGACTTCAAGGTGTTTCAGTTCAAGTTTACTGCAATCACGTACAAAAAAATTGTGTCCCATCAACAGCATTCCATCTTCAGTTTCTTTGGCGCAATCTATAGTGTGTCTCTATAGATACATCTTTGTATTTGTGAGTAGCATAGGTAGCTCTATGCTGTATCTGTAACTTCAGTATCTAGGCTCATTACCAATCTCCTGAGCCATCCAGTCTTCCTCAGTTGTGAAAATGTAATAAATTGCTTTTTTCCCCTAGTGTATTTAGCACTCATGAAAAGTGACAGATTGACAGCCTGGGAGACTGAAGTATTCTGTTTAAATCACAGAGAAAAGGAAAGAAGAGGCAATGACAGACTAAGGAACCAAAACCGAATTAACCCTTTGCTCAAGTAACCAGCTGAAGAGAGAACAGCGGAGTCTCAATGGATCAGTCAATGGCCTACTGACAGCAAAGAGATGTCAACTGTTGGTGGCAAATATAAAATAAAATACAAAACCCACATTCCAACATACATCCATATTTGCATATGCATATACTCAGCAAAAAGTTTAACCAGTTTATAGTAAAATCATGGAGAAAAATCCCTAACCAATCAAACATTTTACACATCAGCTACTTCAGAAAGTAAATATTATCAGCGGTACTGTAATTGGAATGGCTGGAATATAAAAGAGAAAAAATACCGGTGGGAAATTTTCACGTTTTACCCATTTTTGTTGTTGTTTTTTAAAGCAGGTTTGAAACAATTTAAGACCTATTGTCCAAAAATTCAATATTGATGCTCTCCAAGAGTACATATTTCACTGGGAAAGGGCCTTCTCTTGAGAATGAATCTCTGGGTATTGATGTGTGTGTCAACTTAATTTAATAATACAATACATAGGTATTGTCACTGATGCTATTTGTCTCACACTGTTTCTTCTTATCCTCCTTCCATTAATACGTAATATAAGAATATGTTAAAGAACACCAGGGTTGTCTAAAGTGTTTGTTAGATTAAGTTTGACAAAACATGGGAGAAGAAAGTTTTGTGGTAGTTTTGGGTCTTTGGAAAATGGTAAAGGAAAACAAAACCAAAATAGATCAGCTCTAGCAAAGCACAGATAACTCCATAAAATGAAATTATCTTTAAAGCAGCATTGATTGTAAGGGCAACCTGACTGTTCATCTGAATTGAACTCCTCTCTGTAATTTTGCATTGCTTAAGTTATAAGCCTACAGCAGCAAAGTCCAGTGGTCTTAAACAACCCAAACATTTTGACAGTTCCAGCAACGAACTGTGGACATGACCACCTAGAAAGCTTTATACAACTCTGGGCTTTCTCTTGTAACAAACTGATGTGCTGCTCTGCTTTACAGTGCTTTTGTCACTTGGGAGCTGCACAAGTATGTGACAGGCTCCTCCACTCCGAGCCACTCTGGGACATGCTAGTTTCTCTGATGATTTCCAGTGGGCAGATGTTTCTTCCCTTCTGTTATATTTTAATGTCTCAAGTGGGCAGCAAAAGCAGATGTTACCATATATAAATATGAAAGGTCCCCTCTTTCTCATATTATTCTGAAAGAAACAGGGTATTATAGTTAAAGCTTGATTCAGTCTGCAGATTATATAAATATATGTTTATCCACATGCATACGTATTCAACTATGTATATATCTTTTTAAACACATATGGCAACAGTACATATAGATAATGTATGACAACACATATACAGACATATACAAATACAAACATATACTTGCATAGGGCAGTATATAATTTTCTGGATTGAACCAAGTCCAAAGCATAAGGCGCTACCTCTTTCAGAATTTGTAGCATTCTGAATGGCATAACGTATTGTATACATATATGATCCACACGAATAAATTTAGACTTTTTTCCTCAACTATTTATCTGGAACCAATGACACAGAAGCTTATCTGGCATCACCTGTTCTTTCTCCAAAAATACCATCTCTTTATTTTATGTATGTGGGGAAAACTCAGGAAAATCTGAATGAGAAGAAGGGACTGAAGACTGCCCACAGAGAACACCCTAGACAACAAGGATATAGTAATTTGGACAGTATAGAGAGTTCAGTGCTGTCAAAAAAAAAAAAGTTGGGATCGCCCCCAGTAATGTTATCTAAGCTCAACCTAGCAAATTACTCCCCTAATTTCCTTCAGATCCCTAGTCCCCTTTTTCCGTCAGTAACTGAGCATTAGAGCTACCAAAATGTAATGGGAGCAAAACGCAAGACCTGAGGGATATCTGAAGTAAAATACCTATCCTTTCCTGTGTAGATGCAGCCACTTTCTTTCACTGCTACAACAACATATTTGGTAATATGACACTAAATTTCTCTCAAACACTCCTACTTCTACCCATTTCGTGTACCACTTCCAGATGACTGATGAGCTGGCCACCAGTTCACCAATACCCACCACAGCACAGGTATGATAAAGTCGGAAAAACCCTATAAAGTATATCTGTATTAATGCAACAATTTTTCACAGTTCTCTATCAACAGTCTTCATAAATTACTGCCCAGTCTCAAGAAAACAACAAAAGAAAAAATCTAAGCTTGATAAATCATAGGCTATTAATTACAGAACATTTTTGTGCCTTGATATGGTCCTGGCTTTTACAGTAGGTTTGTTTTTTTTTTTTATTAATAAAAGCATAAATCAAATATGCCTTACTACCAAGAAACACTACATATTACTAACAGACCTTTAAAAACGTAATAAACAGCTGTGTAAGTAAAGGCACTGGAAAAGCATTAAGCTTATATTAGCCTCTGAATTAAGCTTAAGTCTTACTATGGTGAAATGCAGCAATTGTGATTTACTAAATGTCAACTTAAAGAATTGCTTAGGGGTTTTTTTTGTTTGTTTGCTCTTTAGAGTTAAGAAATTCTTCTGTAAGAGCAAGAAATAAAAATCACTCAAAGCGTTTTAAAAACAAAAAATATTTATGTGGACTGCCTGGCAGCTAGAAATCAAAATTGTGTATAATTCAAAGCTGGCATTTGTATTACAACTGTTATTTTACTGGAAATAATAAACCTTTTTTTTTTAAGAGATACAGAAATTAAGAAAGATGGGTCCTACGCTTTTGTCAGTAGCATGTATTCAAAGGGGAAAGAGACAGAAAGTCCAAGATCACTAATAGCCAACAATTATATAATTTGGAGAAGGGATCAAGCACTGCATGTCTCAAAAGTGCATGTGCTTAACTGAAGGATGAACATGTAAAAGCAATACTTACATTCCAAAGGCTAGGCAAATAAACACATTTTTCAGACTTTTAAGTAGCATTTGTCATGGTGGTAAGGAACCTGACATAGCATTTAGCAACACTTTTACAGAGAAAATTCCAGTCTGAGTCAGTCTACTAGAATGACTGGAACATTACTATATTCACACTGAAAGCACTTCTATTCATTCATGAGTTATACATGTTTATTTTTTTAAATCACAAAATGAATATTCCAAAGGTATTGCAATGCAATTTACTGTCATCAACTCACCTCACGACTGAATCGGCAACCTTTAGCATCATTCTTTTGCAATTGGCAAAAATTACTTTAAGGTGAAACAGCAATAAGTACAATAGCTAAAATTTCCAGTCTCATAAAACTCAGCAATAGACAAAGAGATAAAAGACTAAGAGGTAACTGGCACTCTAACCATTACAGTAACTGCTAACCACTACATATTCATATATTTATAAAGGGAAGGCAGAACTCTAAATAAATTTGATCTTGAAATTATTACATGTTCATTGAGATACTGACATTACTATCTGGAGCAGTAATACATTCAGAACATGCTTGGATAGAAGATGATGTTTGGCTATTTGGATACCATGTGGCTGGAGCTTGTATACCTTAGTTTTGGGAGTACTAATTTAACTGAGACACTTCATCAGCATGAGTAAAGAATATCTTTTCAGTCAAACCAAACTTGCTGAATTTAGTCCAGTGCAACTACTTTTTGTGTTGTTTCAAAATAACACTTTTTTGATGTTACTTTAAAATAAAGTTGTTATTTAAATAATGTGTTTTTTAAATAACATTGTGTTACCATTAAAACATATTTTTCCCTATATGTCAATATTTAAAATTTTTCAGAGACCTTATTTTGTTCTCTGTCATTCCCATTCTCAAATTCTCGCAAAGATGACTTTTACATCCAATGTCATTCAGAATTTCTCAAAAACAAGGTCAAAACATGTAAAACTTGTTGCTGACAGAAAACTGGATGTTCCTGGGATTAGAATACTGTAAAGTCAATTTTTGTTCTATCACAAGGAGCAGGCAATAAAGGTAAGAAATAGAAAGTGATTTCACAAATTCTCTCTAGTAAGCTTTTCCTTCATCAATCAGTTAGGGAATGATATTAAATCTCTCCGCTGAGTAGTTTCTTTCCCATAATAATGAGGAGCCTGGCTTTCATTACTCCAGATATCATAGATAATTCATTTGATTGTAATTGATTTTAAGCTTTACTTTTGGCTGCTATAGAATTTTCTTGATAATAAAGAATAAACTGTACATTTCTCCTGTTAAAAGGTTGATTTTGCTAAGTAAACAACAAGAAGATCTACCTTCTCAGCACTTGTAGGGTTTTACCAACTTAAAAAAAAATGTCATTCAAAAAGCTGGGTAGGGTTTTGCCTTCAGAGGATAATATGCATATGCATAGTTATCAGCACTGAAGCTCTGGTTTAATCAGCAGGTTCCTTAGTATTTTGGGCTTTCACATTTTTATTTGTCCATGAATTGTGAGTTGCAACACTGAATTATGTCGTGTGTATCATGCTTTCAAAAGAAGCATAACAAAAATCAGAAGAATCCTTAAATCATAAAGCAAATAAAAGCAGTATCTTTTTAGCGTGTTCTTATTTACACATTCTCTAACAAGGCTACCTTACAACAAACGTGATATTAGCACATAGTAACAAAAGAGTTGAAAAAAGCAGTTCACAACTTTTGATTGTGATGATTTCTATATCCATGTTTATGTACCTACAGAACCTGCACTACACAACTACTGCAAGTGACTGGCAGCCAGTATTGGAACTGCAATAGTCCTGTGATATTGTGCATAAGTACAAACCATTGTACTGAATCCAAGGAGTACTTTCCATGTTTATCAGAGAGTTTACTAAGAAGTTTATTAGAAATCTGCAGACATCTCAAGTCTCAACTGGCTTTCAGAATTCAGTTGTCAACATATTTCACTAATACTGTCTGCATAAATGACAGTTTGAGAGAGTGGTTGTTGAGATTGTTTGAAGCAGTACATCTCTATCTTCATTTATTTCATCCTGATAGAATTCAGCTGTGCAAATCAGCTGAATGCATGGCAGCACCATTACATCAGCTAAGGATCTGCATCTTGTTTTTCAATGGTGAACTGTTCTAATTTTTAATAAAAAAATGCTTACACTTATTCCTCATATGTGTGAAAGTTCCCCTCATTGATCTTCTGCTTTGAAAACTCCCTACGTTTGCTTTGCAGTCATTACATTGCAGGGGAAAAATTACATTCAGTAGTTTTTAAATGTATTTTTAGCAATCATGTTAAATTAATAAGATTAGTATTTATTTTAAATGGATCCTGTGGGTATTATGTGGCTGAGGTTTTATCTATTTGGGTAATTTTCTACACAGAGGTAATCTTCCACTTTACCATGTACTAAAATAAGAATCCCCAAAATCCAGTTGAAACCTTAGAATGCTAACAAGAATATGAAAGTGATACAGTAGAGTATTGTCAGAGGAATGTAAAAATCAAAACCTATTTCTGGTTCTGCTGCAAACCACTATCTCCATCTCTCTTTCCAGTCTCTCCTTTTATGTCTCTTGTCTATTTAGTCCATAACCTTTATCTGTCTTTATGAGCATCATTAATGATCTGATTGTAAGTTTTGCTGTAACCACAACAGACGATATCAAATAAAGACTATTTTGTTCGAACTAGAAATGGCTTTACATGAATAGTTACCATTTTTATTTAATATTCTTTTGAACTTCATACTCCTGAAACTGGGAAGAGAAATATCACACCACCACAAAAATGGTTAAAGTATTTCTTCGTGAAAAGAGCTCAAGCCTGAACCAATTCATACATTCCTAATTTTATTTTATCCAGATGTAGCACTTGGCTGGGCATAGTTGTTCTGTATGGTTTTGGTTTGCTCTGTTGTGATTTTAGGGAGTAACAAGTTTAAGGAAACACTGATTTACAAAACTAAGCTAACATTACCTCATGTCTAAACTGCATATAGTTAAGTTTGTTGCAGTAACTAAATGTATTGTTTTGACTTAATCTTAAAGAATTTTTGAAAACTAGTTTAAAAAGTAGTGATAATAATTTCTAGCAAGTTATACTTATTATTTGAGAGATCCATTTATACAAGGGCCCTTCCCAAGCCCTTTAAACACTATTTGTTTTTGTGCCAGACTTCTACTAGGTTTCTGCACACAAAGCTAACTTTCAAAATCATAGTCAATGTCAATAACTTCTTTATGAATCAAAGCAGGCTAAACTAATTAACTAAGACTAACAACAAAAATTTTCGTGATCTAGAGCATAAGAGAGGAAGTAGATGTGGATGATAAGGGTTGTTTTTTAAATTGGGGGTGAGGGGGGACACCCAAACCTGAACTTCTCAGATCCCAAGTCTAACTACATGATTTCGTCAGCGTTCCCACTGGGCCTGGCTGTGCTACACTGACAGGGCTCAAAGTCAAAATGACTCAGCTGAACAGATAATGGGCAAACATTGTGCACAGCGTGGTTATGAGCCTGCGCTAGCCTTCCTGGGCCAATTCAGTGACTCTGCAGCTTGTTTAATTTACATGCTAATTTGTGAGCACAGGAAAAAGTACAATTAATATATATCTGAACTATTCCTATGTCTTAGTATCTTTGGAGTATAAAATACAGTATAAATTCTCATTAAAGTATTCTCAGTACTGGATTTTTACAATTTTTTCTTAGTTTGGTAAAAGATCAACTTAAATAAGTATAGACAATTTTAAACACAAGTTATTTACAGAGTAAAAGTTCATATATTTGGCTCAGCTATTTAATTAATCAGAATACCTTAAGTAATAAATCAAAGAAATACTAAGAAAAAACCCAATATTTCCTAAGCAGCAATAAGCAAAATAAGCCCCCCCTGCCCCTTCCTATTTTCCCATAAATCTGTGCTTTTTTCTTCTAAACCTCACTGAAGGCTCTGGATTGCACTATTTTATGATATATGTTTGAGCAGTACTTTGACTTATTCACTGTACTGCTAAACAATACATAGAAATATCTACTAATAGATAGGAACAGTAAACCCATATATGCAAGAGAAAACATTACATATTTTAATTGTGGGAGTTATTTAACTAAAAGGCCTTATCTTCTCTGAAACTAGACAGCTCTGTGAAAGAAACTTTTATTCATTTCCATATCTTAACTGTAAGAAGATAACATTTTCCTTAGATTGCATTGGGACACGTAATATACAGCATGCAATGGTTTCTCTAAATCCTCTGCTTTCTGGAAACAGCACACTCTCTACTCCCTTTCTTCAACTTCATTGACACTCTTCCCTAAGATTTTTTCTGGTGTCAGTCTTTCAAACCAGTAAGCAGTATCACTAAGGTTCCCACCCAAGATATAGCTACCTTTGCGGCACAGTGATGTCAGCAGGCCTTCGACATCCGCAGAGACAGTACAACAAAAGCACTGCCAAGAGTTAAATTATAGTATCCCCCTCTCCCCCCAAATAAGATCTTAATGGAATTGTAATTTCAGATAGGAATTGCCTCTTCTGTTAAAAGCCAATATAATTTAGCCAGTGTATCCCAAGAGATGAACTTGGTAAACTGAGAGAAACAAAGGATTTAATTTTGACTACAGGATTCATTAGTGTAAGATTTCAGTGTAATATTCATTAATTTCCCTGGCTCAAAACAGTTCCTTGAATTTAAAAACTCAAACTAAATTTAAAGAGAGAATTCAGGTACGTAGTCTGACTCCTCACTTTTATAAGCTCTCCATGTCACTGGTGATAACTAAATGAGACTGAATAAGTAGGGTTCCTTGGCCTTCCGACAGAATCACCTACCCTCTGTTAAAAATCTCATTACTGACAAAAAAAAAAGTGCTTTAACTGCAGCATGGTCATTTTATTGCTTGTGTTCTGTTCAAAACTATTTTCATCTAATAACAAGTTGTCATCATTAATTCTAGCAGTTATTTCAGCAATAACATAGCTTATTAGAACACTTTTGTTTCACAATTAGCACATTATAGTATGGAAAGCATACCTTGTAAATAAGAGTGGTAGAAAGCTAACTCCTCATTTTCCGTTTGCCCCAAATATACATTTTTGTTATTAAAACTAAAATATTAATAAAAATCATCATCATAATAATTATTTCACATTTAAAATTATTCTCACCATTATTTCCCTCCTTTCCTTCTCTTTCATGTCCCTGTCTATGGCAGGGGGGTTGGAACTCAATGATCTTCAAGGTCCTTTCCAACCTAAACCATTCTATGATTCTTCCCACCCTAGAGAGACAATATGTATATCCTCTTACTGGTCACAGTGGTTGCCTTACCATTATGCACCATTAAGCAACGTTCCTTAAGGAACATTTTATTCCGGTCAGGGACATGGCCAAAATATATTTCCACTCCCATATGATGACCCACATGAAGAAGGTGGATGGTGTATTTGCTAGCCCCTACGTGACGGAGTGAGCAAAAGCGCAGTTCAGACATTGGCAGCTGTCAGAGACAGACTGGCTCCTTGCAGCAGTCCTTCCTGCAAGCATCTTGTAGAAAGTTTGGATGCCAAACTTCACAGAAGATCATCTCAACACAGTAATTAGGGTAGGGAACTCAGAAAGAATTTGCTGGAATATTTCAGAGATATTTCCCCAAATTTCTAGCTAAAGTATTTTACAGCTTACTCCTGATACCTGGCATTTTGAAAATTTGCAACAACCCACTTTCTGCCAAAAGAGCCAATACACACTGATCACAAAGTGACAATACAGGTATTCCATATTCTAGGAAGTCATGATGTGACATATCATCTCCACACACACAGATACACTGCATGTATATGTATATAAACATTTTTTTATTTTTCGTTTCCGTAAAGAATGCCAAATCTGCCAGTGAACTCACATTCTGTCAGTCTTCTGTAACATTACGAAGTTGTAAACCCGTTTTTCTGATGTTCTCTGAGCTCAAGTTTTGTTGCGGATGGGAAAGATATACGCAAAAATCTTTACTAATAAAGTGGAGGGAGAAAAGGTAGAAAAAATAGCTAAGGGACAATTTCTCCATACAGTTTTAGATTCTTGTGGTTCCTGGGAGGTTTATAACATAAAAATAAAACCTTTCTTCTCTTTTAAAGATTAGAGGTGGGAAAGGTACCACGAGTTAATAATTCTAGCCAGTTATAACAACTTTTGTTTTCTAACATACCTTATTATTTACTAAAGAAGGTATTATAAAGTACAATTTTTATGTTGTACTCTCCTCCTGGTTTCTGTACATTAGAAAGGTTGCTGCAAAGTGCACTCAAGTTCCTTCCTAATGACAGAAAATGACAGAAAGTAGCTTAAAGTAAGTGCATGCTGTTTCCTACATTTTCAGGAAAAATTCATGACACACACACACAAATACTTTCTGAAGAAAATAAAAGGGGAAAAAAGAGCAAAAGAACGTAAAACATTTAACAAAACGTAAAGACAATAAAGACACCATAGTCAGACCTGAGAAGAGCTGCTTTGATTTTCTTTTGGTCATTAGTTGCACCTTTTTGGTCCAGAGACCATGATCATCTAATAGGGCTGTGAAGTAAATCCAAAGTCCTTACACACTTATGCTGCTGTGTGAGGAGCTTTGCAGACTGTGCCTGTTCTGTGGAAAGGTGAAAAACTTGTTGCCTTTGTTTGCCGTGAAAGTCACTTTCCTTCAGACATAGGCAGCAGTTAAACCAAGTGGCACCAGCTTGCCTGAATCACAGCGTAGGGCAGTTACACAGCAGTTAGCTAGTACTCTGATGACAAATAAAAGGGAAAGGCACTGCTTTGGTGAAGTGGCACCTCTCCTGTGTTAAAAGCACGCCTGAAAGTTACAGAAATGACAGAAACAGACAAAAGCATCAGGAAAGAGGCCAAGAAATGGGCTAACAGCCATTCCCTGTCACCTCCAGTCCCGTCACAAAACATCGCAAAAGAGAAGCTGTCTGACAGGAATTGTGTCTGATTGCCATTTGGGCTGCTCCGGTCTCAAGTTCTTGATGCAGAATGAAAATTTACATAAGTAGAGGAAATATTAATGTTTTACAGAATAGCATTTCATAAGGATCTGTATCAATTCATACCAAAGAACCTACACAGAATCATAACCATACCCTTGATAGTTCTACCAGTAATAAAAATATGTTTTTTATTTTAAGCTTTTTCCCCCAATTTAAATCACCTAATATTTCTAATATATAGTTGTATCCCAGTGCAACTCTTAACAATGCACTTTTTGTAACGCAGTTACTAATTAAAAGAGCATGACTCCTGTTCAATAAATTATTTGCGTATTTCTGTACAAATAGTAATCTTATATTTTTCCTATATAGCATAAATAAATTCAGCAAAACCCTAAGTTATTCTGCAAAGTCCTTCCTGCATTTCCAGACTTATTTTTAAATTTATGTCTTTTATAAACCAATACAGAATTGTTTTATGTCACAGATATTCATACCCATAAATTGAAAAGAGAAGTGATAATTACAAATTGGTTTGACTTACTACAGAACAGAAGCAGTACCTCACTAATTGACTTCTTACCAGTGGCCTGAAATTGCTAATTGACTGGTAAGGCACTAATTTGTTAACCTAACTCATTAGGTAGAAAACTCTTGGCTAGGAAATCATCCTGAATAAATATTAGTATCCATTTGGAAAAGGTCAGGCACTTTCTTTTCTATCATTACATTCTAACTGCTTATTTATAACTCGGTGAATGTCAAAGACAGGTTATTCTTAATGTACTTTCTGGCAAAAATATTTACTACAGTACCACAATTCTCAAAAATGGAAAAGAATATCAGATACCCTTATAAGCAAGAGCAGCCATGACTTGACTTTACTTCCCAGAGTAGGATGAAAATCACTGTTTCTGCTTTATTCAAAATCAAAAGGAAAATGTTTCACAGTAGAGCCTTTCTTGCTTCCAAGTTATAAACAGACAAACTCTCTGCTGCTTTAATTCCACTGGTTACAGATAACAGGCAGTGGTGGACTCTATCCCTAACCAAAATGGAGAATTAAGAGAGTTTTCAAAAACCTTAATTAGCAAGTCAAATGAAAAAAAAGTTCATTAAATTCTGATTTTACAGCTTCTAGACCGAGCATGTTCACTCAGCGTAGACCTAGAAGGAAAAGATGCCAAAACACCTCAATCTGTGGCAGCTTTGAAAAAACTCATACTTCTAATAAAAATGTGCACTCTCCCTTGTCAGTGTCTTGCAGCACAGGGAACAAATTGTACAAAGCATGAGCATCACAAGAGCAAATCTTGGTACTCCCTTCTCCATTTTACATTCCAGAAGATGTACGTTCACGCATTCTCTCCCTCAGCAGAAGACACTGCTACAAAAATTATCCAACTGCTTCTCAAATCCTTTTATCACAATTACAGGATGATCTAGGTGAATATTTTCAGTCAGTCATTTCCATGCCTTAGAAAATAAACTGGTCTTATCATTTAGGTGTGCGTCAGAGGATTACATCAAACAGTTGAGAAAAGTACGTATGAGGTTTTTCAACAAAAGATGCAAAACACAATGGAGGAATTAGAAGCAGTATGAAGCACATCACTGAGATTCTGGAGAAGATAATACCTATGGCAACCAATTACTGATCTTTTACTCAGCTGTTTTCTATTAACATCATTCACACCAGCAGCAGTAGTGAAAGACCTTTCTCCCAACCAAACTAAGCTACTGCTTTAAAACTAGGATTTTGTCTGGTGTTACACAGGAAACTTCTTTTTGGTGCATATTTCGTGAGACAAGGACAGTATACAAGGGTTTCAATTACCACACAGGAAACAGACTAGGTTTTTTATCCAGCTATTTACAAACAATCATACAGAAGAAAACCTTCTTTTCAGTATATGCTTTGTTTAGAGCTTAAAAACCGCTTTGCTTGGCCTAACTACTAGAAGGACATCCACCTACCTACTCTCTGTAAAGCCACACTTCTGGAAAAGAAATATCTGCCAAAATTATTTAAAAATATAAACTTCCGTATCAGGGATAACCACAGGAAAGTAAAAAGCATTCATGCATTATTACTTACCTTTGGCCTCTCATGCTGGGAGTAGACGCCGAGATGTGACCTTTGATGCTCCCCAGCGTTTAGTTGCAAGATGCTTCAAAACCCAACATTTCCACTTAGCTGCTGGAGGGTTTGCAGCACTGCTGTTGGCTGAGATCCTCTTTCAGAGATTATTCTAGAGAAAAGAAAAAGACAAACAGGCATCATTATCCCTTCATAGGATTTAGTGTATTCCATATGATTCACTGTTTACAGCTATCACCTGTTAAAATCCCAAGAGATTCATCCACTGCCCTAATGAAATTTAAGATGCCCTGATTTCAGTAAAGACTTGAGCTTTGAAGGGCTGGATGTAATTGGTTTAATACAGCCATCCCATAGCCCAGACCCCATACCACCCTCTTCTGCAAAGCTGCTATGACTGCATTTCATAATCAAATTACCAGGATTTGCCTTTCCATACCAAACAGTAAATATTCCAGCTTCCAAACTTCTTCCCCTAGGAGACCACTTAAATGCAGAACTTCATTTCAAGTGCAATTTTAGATCCCCACAGTGGAGCCAAGTTGCCAGCAGAGCAGATGCTTCTCAGGGCTGGCACATGGAAACCAGAAGCTGTTCTTCCAAACTCAGTGTTAGAGAGGAGAGCAGGAGAGACAGACACATGGACAAAAAGATGGCTGAGTGCAATGTCCCAACCTCACTTCACATGAGGAGACTGCACACATAGAGCACAATGCTGCTTGTTGGTCCGTCTGCATGTCTTACTTTGAGCAGCCATGCTAAGAAGAGCTTCTTCCCTCAAAAGCTACATTCTCTTTTAGAAACACGGGAAATACTGAGAAAACAGGTAATAACAAACAAAACTTTTGAAAACAAAGCTCCCTTCTGCCTACATACTGTCTCTGCTGCTCCTGCTACCCTCCTCTACCAACTCTCAAAAGCATCTCCCAGACAGCCCTCAGCAAACTGTGAGACAAATTGCCTCCCCTTACCTCCACAAGATGGCCACCACCCTCCTCACCTCCACAAGATGGCTGCCACCTCCCCTGCACCTGTGCCACCACACCCTTCCTGCCCCACCTGGGCCACTAGCCCTGGCCCAGGAGGGAGCAGGGGCAGGTGGCCTGAGGCTACCAGGCTACCATAGGGCCTCACGCCTCCCCTCTCTGGGGCTCCATCCGTGTTGTGGCATTGCGGCTGATGGCACTACTCATCAGGGTCTCCAGGTGTGTGGCTGCCAGCTCCCGCCTCCAAAGGGGCCGAGCCGGTAGCTGTGCGCCAGCCCCGCAGGCCCCCATGCGGGGTATGGAGGCCAGTCCTGCTTTGTGCCTCTGAAACTGCACCACACGCATTGTTTATGGATATTATCTTGTTTCCTGTGGTTTAGTGCACTGAATGTGTGAATACTGTTGGTGAAAATTCACTGCTCAGAGGAGAATGATGGTTGAACAGAGACCCTCAGGCCCATCAAAATGCTTTGGGGAATGTGTGGGCATAAACTGTGGAGATAGGAGGTGAGGACAAGTAAGCCACCCGCGTCCTGGGTTCGGCTTTTCAGGGGAAAACCAGCTCCTCCAGAGCAGCCCTGAACACAAACCAGCGTTCAGACACCACCAGGAGGTTTGGGTGGCAGCTCGCCATGGCGTGGAGAACCAGCCTGCAGACAGAACGAGAAAAGCTCTGCTTTTTGTTTTGCCCAAGCGGACAGGGGAAGAGCGCGTGTCCTCCCAGGCACGGAGCACAAGCAGGACACTGGACCAGGTGCGAGCCACCAGCTCCATGCGAATGGCACAAAAGGCAGAAAAGCTCAGTCTGATTTAAGCGGGCTGAGGTCTTTCTCTTAACAGCTCGTGACATTTGGAGCTGGGAGCGACTGTGGATTTCTCACTGTGGCAATTTAATAAGTTGTCTGGGGGTTATTGGCACGCCAAAATTGAATACTTCGAGCACAAAATTGAATACTGATTGGATACTGTCATAAGAAATATATAGTAATAGTGCTGCACTTTTTTCATAGGCAGAAATAATGACAGCTCTTAGAAAGAAATCTGAGAAAAGTTAGCTATACCTTTCCATTTTACATCTTAAAGTATTAGTAAGCAACAGAAATTCTGAGTGGTAGGAAATTTGAAGAAGGTTTTTCTCTTATGTTCTTCAGTAATTTTACAAGCTATTTTTCGATGCTTTAGAGTATGATTTTTATTCAATTATCTAATCCACGTCTAGTAATTAATCAAATTGCTTTAAATGGTGGATTTTGATCTAAAATCTTTTGTTCATTTGCAACCAAGTAAAGTTTGATACGAACAGACAGTTTGGCAGTGCTTGTAAATACTTGTGGAGCAAGGAAATTAACATCTTGGCACCCAGCTCTGTAATGATGTGCCTGATTTCATGGGAAAAAAAAGACAACAAATTAATTTCCATACCTCTATAACACTTCTCTTTTGCTTTAGCTTAATTAGCTCATTGAAGGATGAAAAGCTGAACTTTTTTAAGGCATACCTGGTTCCTAGAATGTGCAGTAGCATAGAAAAATGATAAATCTGAAGCTCTGTGATAAGAATACTCCAATTTTGCAATACTACATTTGCATGCTAGGAATAAATTTATTGTGGTCTATTTTGTGTCTCAAGAGTAAACAAAATACTTTAAGGGGTATTTTATATATGTAATTAATTTGGCATTGATAATTCACATGAGTTGTAGCCTGCTACTTACTGTAGCTCATACCGTTTCTGGGCAGTTTCATAAGAAAGGGAGAGGAAGGTCACAGAGAAAGCTGCGAAAGGCCATCCAACCTCTTTGTTCTCCTCATTGACCATCCTAATGCAGGGATGCCCACTGGTGTTAAGCAGCAAAATAAAGGGAAAAGACACGTTGCTTGTAATATTATCTGTGTTTCCTTCTTGCCTCCTCTTCCAAGAATATATTACCATCCTCTTTACCTCTTCCCTAGGCATCCTTGCATAGGCTGAACCCCTATGTCTGTTTCTGTGCGTTTGGTTACTTTACGTATCCCTTTGCTTACCTTTAAGATACATTAGGATAAGGCTTTGGCTATCAAGTAGGAGATAAACTGCCATCCATTATTTTTAGCTGTGTGTAGTTTCTTTTTTCTAAAAGTATATTCAGCTCTCGAAGGTAATAGCAGAATATTTACCATTCTCACTGTTGAAGCACTGAGTGCAAGATATGTGCAGAGATTCAATATGTTCTACCTAATCTTCTCAAAATTTCTAAAATTGTACTACTAATAGGTCAAATAAAACTCACTGATTTTCTCACAAAACCATCCAATATAATCTTTCCTTTTTCTTCATTTTTTTCTTTCTTATTTTTAATTACAGAAATATGAACATTTGCATGTCTGGATCCTGATACGTGCTTTGCATGGTGAAAGTGAAAGAAAAACTGAAGAAATAGTTTTGTTTGGTTTGGGTTTGTGGGTTTTTTAAATACATTAAATGGGGAAATCATGTTCCCAGCTGTTGTGGGTGTGTTGAGGATTAGTCAAAGCTTTGTTTGTTAAAAAATGAATTCCTATTTCTTGGAAAAAACCCCAACAGATCATGAAAATATCAGTCCTTTTTCCTTCTGCTGAAACACCCACAGTACACCTGTCAGCACACCTTATTTACACCTAGGACACTATGAGGTTTTTTTTGAACTGAATCAAAATAAGCAAAAGTTACATGTCTGAGGAGGTGGGGTTTTTTAACTTATTTTTATGTATCTGAATAGTATTTTTCCAACTACATACTAAAAATTACACAGAAATGTTTTTATTTTTATGGAGAGATAGAGGTTCCCCTAATGGACTGCATAAGGAAATCAACATGAATCGTTTACCAAAAAGCCATGAAAAGAACACCGCTCAGGAATAAGATGGAATTCAGAACGTGACCTAAGAAGCCTGTTTGGAAATCTTGATCACATAGTACAGAATGTTAAAGGAAACAAACTGTCTGAATGCAAATAAATCTATGATAATAAAATTTGGAAAACTGGGCCAAAACGGTTAAAATATCATGATATGCAAGAAGATTGTGGAAACTGAATAAGTATGTCTAATTATAACTTAATTTGGGAAATATTTCCTTGAACCTGGTCCCCACTAGCTAGGTCTTGCTTTTGATTAATTTCTAGACATTTAGAGCAACATGTTTCTTCCTGCAGTCCTTAAAATTCCATACCAATCTAAAAGAACTTATCTGAAGGGAAGGATGCATTTGACCTAAGCAAGAGAGACCACATTATAGTTATGGGCATTTTATTTCTGTATTGCTAGAGATAGCGGTGGTCAACCTACAGGCAAGTTCCTTAATCTCCCCAGCTACGAAGAAATGGAATGTCATGCACTGCAGTGTATTCTTTATTGCTATTCCTGCATAGCTTTTCTATAAAGTTCTTTGTTAAAGATAAAACGAGAAAAGTTTAAATGGGATTTTAAGAATTTAAAAGCTGTAGGCTCATGAATATTCCTCAAAACACTTTCAAGATCGCTCACACTCTGTTCAGCTATCTGTTTTGTTGGGGAAGGATTTAAAACATGGTCACTAAAAAAGTTTACACTAGCTACATCCATGCAGAGGTAGGCTTATGAGTATCTATCCTATAATGACAATCACAAAAAACTTAAATCAAGACATGAATAAAACAATAAATCTGCTTAAAAATGTAAATATGCCATTATTTAAAGAAAGATACAACATATTGAACATTTAATCAATTTCCTTATTAATTCCAATCTGCCTTCACAGATTCATAGTTGGCATTAATTTGGATTTCCTGCTCACAAGAAGTCATAAAATCAGTAAAAATAATACCATAGATGATCTCTTTCAGGCAGAAAGGTCCCTAAATTTAAAAAAGTACACGCATTTAAAACAAGTATACATCAGTATTGACAGAAACACAAATGCAGACTCAGGCATTCTCAAGTCAAAAATTCTTTTAAAGTGTGATAATTTAATTACTCTTAATAACTTCAACCTCAACCCAATAATTTTCTAATAGTTAAGAACCTAAACGATTCCATGATTCTGTGTTTGACAGAAGCAGATTTAGTATGAAAATGCTTGTTGTTTGAGATAGTAGCACAGAAGAATAATTAGATTTCTTATGGTAAATGTATAATTACATTCCTCTGGTATTCTCTACTGTACATTGTGTGCATGTCTGTGATAAGAATAATAGAAATATCCTCCATTAAAAAAAAAAATCACCTGTGGTACTACTTATTTGGGTTGTCTGCCGTGGTTTTCTTCAGTTTACAAAGAACCTGCTATTTTGCCATGAATCTCAATTTTCTCACACTGGAAGAAAATATTTCGTGTCCTCATTTTGTTCTTCAAAGTGAAACCCATCTAAGGATTATTGCATCTAATGATATGCCTTTTACGTCCACACATACTTACACACCAGCTGAGTTTTCCAGCTCCCTTTTCAATACTTTTGAAGCATCACAGAAGAGCTAAACTGTAAGCATTATTTAGCACAAAACTTGGGCTATTTTACCGATAGAATTAATTAAATCTTACCGTGATAGATCAGCATTGCTTGCCTCACAATGAGACAGTGATGCAGGAATGCCAAATGACTTTATCAACCTCATACAGTAAAAACTGAGAGACTTGAGGACATAATGTGACTCTTCTGACTATCAGTCATATTGTCTCTGCATTGAATCACATTACAGGTTGCTTATTAGCTGTGGTGTTTTCACTAAAATTTGTGAGCCTGGCCCAGGTGTGAACAAGTTCTGTGACTCTGATCGATTTTCCTAAGTAATGACTGAGTCTATGACTTTATTTTTTCACTGTTAATCTGCCATTCAGTCTAAGAAATGTTCAATTTGGATCACTTGAGTCTAATTTTCTCTTTTTCTAAAAGGTGAAATGCCTGTAATCCGCACAAAATGTAAGTAAGGTGGTCCTTCAGGCCAGACAATGCAACATCAAGGCTAAAAGAAGCAATCTGGCTAGGGTGACATGACTATAAATGTATCTTAAAAAACAATCCAGGAACTCTCCTTCTGAGAACAAGCTATAGAAACTGCTCATGTGGATGTACTTATCAGCACTAATTAAAATTCTGACTGATTCCAGGCTTTGCATGCAACTTCTGTAATGCTTTTCACACTGGCTAACATAGGTCAAAAATAGCAAAAGGTCAGAAATAACAAACCTATGCTTTGCATCTGAACTCAAATGTAGCTATAATGCTTACTAAGTTTAATACTAATGGGTTTGGATTTGGGAGAGGTTTGGGTTGGTTATTTGTGGTGGTTTTTTTTTTTCCCCAAACCACTGACAATGGCTTATTGCCTTCCAATATAGAAGAGTGTTTTGCAACAACCATATTTACTTCTAACTTTGTCTTTTTATTAATTTTGTCAAATTAACAGTTAAAAAAGACATCTGATCAGAAATTGTCAAATGTCCAATACAAATATGACAAGATTTGTGACGGACAGTACAGTTAGTCACAAAACTGCAACATCAGTTTCATATATACTATTTTCTGTATACGTGATTGTAGCACTTAGAATTTAAGCTTCTAAGTCTCGTAAGGCATTTCTACTGCAATTTTAAAGCTTCCCTTGTTGTTTCATTTAGTGTCTCCAGAACACCCTTGCTAAAACAAACACTAACGTATTTGTGTATATTACTGAAAGAAGATCCTAATGATTTATAGTACAATCAGTGACCACAAGTTCAATCAATATTTTATTTCAGAAAAATACAGTTTCTTGTTCCAGAAGCTATGTGAAATTTTTTTAAGCACCAACATGATCAGTTTGTTTTATAAAGGTAACAGTACACCTATAAGCCTGCCTCTGACTTATTCGTTATCTACCAATATAACACACATACTAGACCAAGGAAAGTAGTTTTGGATAGATAGAGTCCTCTGATGCGTAATTGAGACTTACTTTTGCTTCGCCAAGGGAAAAGATGAATTAGTGAATCACAAAATTATATAAATTGCATCAAGATTTTTTTTTTCCCTGGATAATATATGCTGGATTTTGTTTTAATTCTTCAGAAATGAATATAATAGATGCTTTGACAATTAATTTTACTGTAGCAGGTTTTATTGGTTTATGTTTGGGGGGAAGAAGAGGGGTTTGAAAGGGATAAGAGGTATCTCAATATAAAATTTGTCTTTATTCAAAAGAGAAATCTCAATATGAAACATGGCTTTATTCTATATAAAATGTGGTTATGTTATAGAGGAAGAAATCATAACAAAAATATCAGCAATTAAGTATGCTAATAAATAATATCTGGTCTTTCTGCCCTATGACGTTTAAATTCTGTGCAATTGCAAATACTAAACTGCTTAGTTCAAGAGCTTTTAGGAGATGTGCATGATGATGTTTCAGTGCAGCTGCCCACATATGACATACTCCACAGAAAATTCACCTGCAGACATTATTCTTATTGCACATCAAAGAAGGCAGCAGCATCAATTAGAAGTTAAGTTCCCATGTATAATAGTAAAATTGATATTCCATTGAGAGATTCAGACCTTCATTTAGCAGAGATGTTGTTTTGATAGTGGTATGCATATGTTTTTATATGAAATGCACGTGCATGTGTTCTTGCCTTAAGTTTTCAACTTTGTTCCTGTGATCACAATCAAATGTGCTAGGAGATATGTTGACCACATTTCACTTGCAGAGTTCCAAGGGGGAAAAGTTCTCTCAAAATATCTAGAGATTTAACAAAAAATGAATGCTCAGTGAAACCAGTGCTTATGAAATTAATGAAATTGTGTCATTGCCTTCAAGAACTTCACTTGAATCCTGTTTGTTTGGAAAAACAGTTTCTTAATATCATCCTCCAAAGTATCCTGTAACCATAATGAATTGATATAAAAATACCTTTTTCAGTTAATACACAACAATCAGCATTATGATCAATCAAACCAACATTTTCTTACAATGAAAAATTCAAAGTATGTTATTCATTTCCTATCACATTTTAAATAGTAAGCAGGATATCAAGTGACATCTGTTACAAATGTGATAATAAATGAAACATCTTGGCCTAATTTATGTTATTAGTCTAAAATCTTGTTTATTTACTAAGTAACATAACTAGAAGGACTAGCCTGTGAATCCAAACACCTGTATCCCCACTGTAAAACTGAAATATCTAGGAGCTTTCTGGAAGTGTTTTCCATAGATTTTCAACAATAGAGTAAATTGAAAGTCTCTTAGTAAATTTTTCAGGTCCTGGAGAGCTGTTATATTGGCATCCCATGGATCATATTGTTCATTTTAATGATGTAAAATGCTGGCATTGACTTTCACATAAATGGTCGCCATAAATTTGAATTGTGGGATCGAGGCCTACTACTATAGATTGGTAAATTAATTCTCCTCTAATGCTACAAATGCTGTCCTATTTATCATGACTAAATAAATCCAATATTTCAGTCGTTAAGAATTCAGCACTGGAAACAGCTGGACTTTTTAGATTTAAGCCAGGGAATAAATTCGCTAGCAGAGGTCTATAAAACAACGCCCTAACTCTCTGAAGGACTTTAGAACCCATCAAGTGGTTCTTTATTAGGGAAACAATATTTATGGAAACGTCAGGAGTCCAAATTAGCTGTAGCCCAATGAAAAAGGATTTCTTCACTTTTTTCTTTTTTTTTTTTTTTAATTTCTCAAGGCTTAGACTGTTTCAAAATAAGAAGCATTTTCTGCTGCATTTTCAAGGAACTGAATGATAGTGGACTTCTAATGCTTAAAAAAAGATAGCCCTGCTAATCACAAGATGTATCCACTTTATTGTGTTTGTTAACCACATTCACTATCGAGGAAGGGGCAAATACTATCTGTCTACAAATTTTAACTTGTGATAGAATCTCAGTTTATGGCTCTTTTACCTTGTACATGGTGATATAAGATTAGAAAAAAATAAAAGCATATTTAACTGTGATGAGGCAAATTAAAGCTGTGAAGTTTAACATAAAATAAATCTATTTCTTTTGGAAACTGAATAGGAGTCAAGTTCTCAGGTAATGGAAGCATACTGAAGTATGCTTTAATAAAACATGAAATAGATCAGCTAGAAATTCTTCTTGTGTGCATGCATGCTTTTCTATCTATTTAAAATTGATGCATATTAAGAGAATATTTTAACTGTGCATTTCAGATCTTCAAAAGATGATTTCAAGACATTGACAGTGTGAAGTTGCAACGTCAACCATAGGTACCGACTTAAGAGAGAGTTTCAACATCAGACTTTTTTTAAGATAATGCATTCCTTATCAAATGCGGCTGAGATGTTTTTCACTTGTTGACACTTGTAAAAATTCTGCGAATTGTAATTTATGCTTTTTTATTATTTGTTATTCTTGTACATTTCAAATGTTTCTTCTATGAACAACTTAAATACTCTTGGCTAGTGTCAGGAGCGCTCAATCAAACAAACCTTTTTTCACTGAGGTAATTTTGCAGATGTTCTGTGATACCCTATTTGATCTGCCCTCATCCTCAGTGTTAAGTGTTTTCCAGTAGCGCAGTAAGCTGTATGACTAGCATCTAGCAGCTCTCTTCTTGTTTAGTGCAATTAACCACTACTTTTTTATTTTAATTGATATTTATTCATTTTAAAGCTCCTGAAAGGTGTAATTAAGCGAGATGTAAATGTAAATGGAAACAACATCCTCAATTTAGCATTGAAGACTCCAGCCCACTGGAGCCAGATATTTTCTGCCAATATTACTCAGGAAACAACACACTACGAAATACCGTACATTAATTGTTTCAGTGAGACTATGAGGTACTAACCAATATAACTTGATTAAAATTGCATGGAAGTCAGAGACCCTTTTTACAGACTTTGGAGATGACCATCCAAGATCACAGGTTAAAACCATCTTTGCAATAATTCCACTGGCACAGAAAAGAATTAAAGTCAGAATATGTGTATCAGCTGCAATGTGAATATTACCAAAATGTATCCATGCTGAAACATGGATTTAGTTTTATAAATAAATACAAAGGAAGGAAATAAGGAAATAAATAAATAAATAAAAAACCATAAAAAATGTTTACAGTGGAAAAAAAAGAGTAGACATCATAAAAAGCTAAAGGAAATTTTTGTAGTTGATCACAATAGAAGCAAATGATGGGATATACGCTGTAAATATTAAATGTTAATAATGAGAATATTATTGGCATTTTAGGCTTAATCTCAAGAAACCTTTCTTTTCATATATTCAGTATGTTTCCACTAATATGTTATATTTTAATAGACAAATTTTTCAAAGTCTGTATTTCTATCTAAGAACAAATCTGTTCCTTACAAACAATATTATGTGTATAGAAATAATTGCACCTATTTCATTTTTAGCATAGACAGGAGATTTTTTTAAAAAGTAAGATAAATGATAGAGGGAAAATCAACAACAAAATACAGGCTGAAATTTTCATTTTGCCATAATTACACAGCACTCAATTACCATAGTTTAGAGTTCTTACAAAAATCCAGACCCAAATTCATCCAGTCTGTTTTCAACCATAAACAGAGCTGTGTTGTACATGTGTCCATGCTTAGCTGAGTAAGTGATGCCATGTGGTGGACAGCATCCAACAGTTTCATTGTGAACAAAATTTCAGGAGGACCTTAGAGTGGACATGCATTAGAGTCCAAGGAAGGGCTTTAGGAGGGCACCGCCATACCAAGTTCCCAGGCTCTGGCACAGGCCAAGTGCCCCAGCAGCAGTCCTGCTTGTCCCATCCTCCCTGACAGCCACACACACTATTTATTTGCCTGTGCCCGGTGATACTCCTCATTTCTGGCCTCTCATTTTGGAATAGGGAATCCCATACTCAGCTCCTTCCTGATTTTTTTTTTTAAGGCAATAAATTCTATGATCAATTTACTGTGAAAAAATGTAGAAAGTCCTTTGAACAAAGATCGGGAATGTCATGTCCACCTTCTTAGCACCGCAGTGTCCATATCACTCTGTAGAACTGAACTTACCTGCTTCCTAACATGAAGGAGTAACTGCCTTTACCTGTGATATACTCAGTTCCATATTTTGCCCCTGGGCATGTGTAGATACACACAAACCCACTCCCTTAAGTTAGACTGTGAAGCTACTGTTTAACTTGGCACTTTCTGCAAGAGCAGTTTTGCAGATTACAGTTGAGCAAAATGTCTGTCCATAATGAACACCTTTAATGTGTAAGTAAGACAGACTTTAAAATGAATCCACACCTATGAATTTAATTTGAAAATTTTCATACCTCGATGGTATCGAGAGGTGATAATGCCAAAGCAACTGTCAGCTTCTTCAGGCTGACAGCATCTGAATTAACTACAGCCACACGTAGCCAGCCTCAGAAAAAATAAACGATACATCAATTACAAACAGCACATTTAATATGTATCTCATTTTACATAGCCTGTTTTAAGTTATTTTTTATCAATTTCTAGATATTATTCATTAGATAGTAGTGTACCATAATATATAAAACATTATTTTTTAACAGAAGCTAATACTAAACATTGCAGAAAGACAAAAAAAAAATAATTAGAGAATTGTTCCTTTAAAGAAAAGTATAATCATTTTGCATAAACCGAGTGGAAATTGTAGATATATATATTTCAAGAAATTTGTTTAACCAATATAATGTAAGTGCATCACCTGCTGAGATGAAAGACAAGCTCCATTTTAACTCCTGATAGCACTTAGCTTTGTTTTATGACCAGAACTGCTCTAGTGACATGTAAAAATAACCTATATTCAAAATTTCACCACAAGGCTCAATAGATCCATTGGCTTTAGTGATTGTTTTTTGTGGAAGTAGCTGGCCAAGTTATGCAAAACAGAAACCACGCATCAGTTCTTGTATAGCATTAATGGCAGTTAAACAGAAATGGAAGAAATGTTATTTTCCCAAAAATTCAGACTATGTTCAAGTTTCTATGGAAACCTTGAACACCTGCGCAGAGAGAAGCAGCAAAGGGTGAAACTGTTCTCCCTGTTTTTCACCATTTCCCTCTTCTCTCTTTGATCCACGTAGAAGCACTTTATGAATAATTCACTTTCTGCTGTCCCCCGTTTCTTCTTTCACTCTTCACGTATGTCCAGGCCTGGGGAAATTTTCCTCATTTTATTGTTTCCCATTGGCTATCCAGACAAGTTTGAAATGTGATGACTAAAATTTAAACATTTTCAGGTGCCTGGTCTTCATGATTTTATAGTTTCATTTATTTCACGTCAGCTGAGTGCAGAAGAAAGCCTGCCAGAAACTCTAAGAAAAGTACTCAGGACTGGCAGCTACAACTTAGATGATCCTGGGAGATCTTCCTCGATGGCTGCTTAAAAACTCTGTTACGCTCACGTGAAATCTCAGAGATGGTACCAGACACAGCCCAAAATGGATATAAATGACACACATCAAAGAGATCTCCAAAGAGCCTTTGAAGAGTTAGACTTTTTTCTCTTGCAATGAAAGACTACAAACTATGTGAACTAAGCATAAAAGGTGTTATGTACTGAAAAGCATTTTTACCTATAGACTTCAGATAACTGAGGAAACAGAGACAAGAAAACAGCACAAATGTGAGTCTCATTTTGTCTCCTAGATTTTCCCATCCTTATTCTCTAGACCCAGGTGCAGGTTAGCCCTGCCTACATGCATAAAGCAGTGGAAATTTCAGTTTCATTAGAGCCAGTTGCTGAATGATTTTGAAAACATCTACTTATTGTAGGTAAATAGTACTACTCAGTACACAAGGTGCTGTGAGGGTTGGCTAATTAATAGCCTATAAATCATTCTAAAGGCCTTAGATGAAGGTTGCTATAGGCCAGACTATTCTTCCCTGATTTGCATCATTTTTTGTGAGAGTGATCCCCACCCACACAAGAAAAAAGCAACGTCCATTTGGTAAAAGATTTAAAAGGTTGGACTAAAGTCTTAAAGCTTCAATAAATCCTACAAACATACTCTGTTCTTAAGGTGACCTGGAAAGAGATAAGAAATACAATAGATGGGAAATCACCCCTGCTTACTATAACTTGTCAGTATTATGTAATGAGATTCATGATGCCCTAATACTAAAAGGCTTGAAAATAAAATGTCATTAAAAAAGCTTGTAAGTGAAAATGGGTCAAATTTTGTGGAGAAGCTCTTATTCTACAAGCAAGGTCCTCCATAGGATAATCAGAAAAAGAATTTTCTGCAAAGATTTTCAGTCAATATGTAATGTCTTCTTGCATAGGAATGGATGCAGGCAGTGGGTTTGGTGAGGGCATGAAGCACAAGGTGCCTTTTGTGTCGGCATACACAAAGGCATTGGACAACTAAAGTTATTGATCATCTTTGGAGTGCTATAAATGCTGAGTTGCTTGCAGTAGCCTCAGATGGAAAAGTTTGCTATACTTATAGTACTTTTCTTCACCTGTCTGTTTAGAACTGCGCAGGAATCAGAAATGACATTCTGCCTCTACACATCTGCAAAGCTCTATAGATACACACTGACCAGTAATAATAAAAATAAAGTTAATGGAATTTCTTTCTGTACATGCTGTTCAATACTTTGTGTCTCCATTAGCCTTTATAATACAGATAATACAGATACATCTTTGGAACACTATGTCCTGCAACGGGACACATCCAACCACCCAGCAGGCCGTGCCAATTGCTTTTCACTCCTATAAACTGCTTGTTTTCATCTATCTGCTCCCAGTGCTTTTCTTATACCAGATGGTTTTACTTATGTCAGGTGACGCTAGTCTCCAGAAGCTGAAGGTTTTTTTTATGATCACACTTCTGTATTTTGGCAAGTTTATATGTCCCACTCCCTCAAAATATTTTCTTGGCAATAGTCTTCTGTAAATACAGACTGGGCTAGCGCTGTTAGTCCTCCATAATATCAAATATTGCAGCAACAGTACCTTTAAGGAACAAGCACACCACAATGCCATTTCTGTTACACCCCATTTTCATCCAAGAATGTGTCTAAATAATTTTTGTAAACTTGCTTCATGTACATAAAAAGCGCATGGATGGCTTTTTGAATGTGATATTGCAAATTATGTGGTTGCATCAAGAAACAAGAGTGATACCTGAGCACTCAATTACCATTGACAGTGTGGACATGCTAAGTTTTTGTGTGTAGTCGACATCACTGTAATTCTAATTTGTCCCCATCAGTACAACTGATTTTCTCACTTATTATTACTGGCACATTTCAAAAGGAAGTGCACTTTTTCAAGACAATATTTTTTATTGGTTGTATTATAAATATTGATCTTGAAGGTATAGTTCACTAATTGGCAATCAATAATATATCAATAAAAATAAAAAAAAATAATCCATAGACTACTTTGATCCCAATTTGATAAACTGTGTGAACCAAACAGCATTACCCTACCCTATGATAATATCCAAGCCTCTTATACAGAGGAAATAGTTGATAAAGGTGTATGCTATAGCTGTGTGAAAAAAACAGAAACAGATCTTCAAAAGCTCTAGTTCAAGTGAATAAGTGGCATTATGTATGCAGTCGTACAAATGCTCAGTTGACGGTAATTATCTTGTTTGCACACCAAATCGGTAGTCTGTCATGCAGCTTCAAGAACCTTCCATGTGGCGTGTACCACCACTTTTTAAGCAGCTCACCTCTTCCCTGAGGCTTTGCAATTAAAGCAAACATCCGCCAACCTTACTCACACAGCAAAGGTTTTCTTTCTGATGAGGCTGATGCATTTCTGTGAATAATTCAATGGAAGACTCACGTGACTAAACGTGCAGCTGATCTGAAATGCCATTTATGTAAGCAGTGTGGTTCAAACAAAATGGCTGCATATTTTCTCCTAAGCTACTTAATTAGAAATGTTGAAAGAATTCTTTTTGTAGAGGCAGCTTATATCTTTGTGATCAAATGCACTTAAAGGATTTGGTACTTCCCTTTGAGGCTTTACGTTAGCCACAAATTTCTTCCATGTAAAGTCTTTTAAAAATTGTCACAGTACTTCTAGTCCACATGTTGATCAGGGAATCTGTGCAGAAAAAAAAGTATTAAAATCGTCAATTTGAATGGTAGAGCTGCTTGCAAAATGCGTAAAAAATGCAAATCCTATTGATGTCATTGCTTCTTAGTGTTTGATACACTATATATAGTGTTTAAGTGTGTAAAACTTACTGGACTGAAATCCTTAGAGTTGAAGTAATTCCTTAGAAGTGCCCTCAGCAGTAAGAAACAAGCAAATGGTAAAAAACCAAAACAAAACAAAACAAAAAACAACTTTCATTTTTACAGGGTAGCTTTTTCACTTTTTAAGCTTCTAGATCTGATTTCCTTTCCAGGGAGAGGACTAGCAAACCGTCCCCAGAAAGGCCTGCAAAATGCTTATGAATAAACTCTTCTTGCTTTCCTAGTGGAGTATTAAGTTGACACGCGTGTGGTGGTGCACCAAAGCAGAACACGTTTGGGTGAGGGAGGCCCATGCATGACCTGAAGTGTAACTTCCAACGGCGCCAGGACTGTCCTTCCATATTAATTTCATAAGTTCTTTTCTGCTCTAAGAACTGTGCATTCAATTCCAACTGTTTCTGGCATAAATTTTCACTTCCCTGTTTTTAAATTAATTTGGAATCATTTATACACCAGTTAGTATCGCTACAGTGCCTCGGAAACTTCAGTGGTAACATCTTTTACAGGTCATGCAAACATTAGCATTGAGAATGTTGCTGAATGTTTAATAAATCCTGACAAGGAAAATTCCTTACAAGTAGAAAGAAGAAGGAATGGAATAGTTCAGCACTTCCACCTCATGAGTCCTCTGTTAGATAAAGACCATTGACACTGAACAGATATTAAATATTGATAGTCTTCTGTTAGGATTATTACACAGCAGAAACATTTTGAGCAACGAAGCTCAGGATTACTTGTAGATATCACCGATGAAGTCAGGAACGGCTCTTATTAGGTCTAAAGGTAATACAATCTAAGCGGGCAAGGTAAAGGAAAAGATGAACTGCTGCTTCCATTTTACAATTAGAATAGTTAAGAGATTGCTGGGTGACATAGAAATGGAGGCAGAAAAGGAATTTTTTCTGGTTTCAAGTAAGTGTCTTGTCCACAAGGCTACCCGTGTTCTTCAAAGGAAAAGGTTTTTTTTAATATATATATATTTATAGATGGAAGGTTTGCAACTGATGAGAAAACTTCATTTAAATACTACGAAGCACGTCAAATTTGGTATATGTAAAGTATGTATTAGCTTATGATTTTGCATACGAAGCCACCATGGGAGAACTACTTGGACATGAAAATAGTTGCTATTTTTATTTTTATTTTTTTTAGTACCCTATTGTCTGGATCCCAGTACCTTATTATTTTGTGATTTATTTACATTTTGGGTAAATATTAGTGGTTTTTCGTTTGATCTTTTACTTTACTGAATTCCTTTAAAACTGTGAAATGAAGAAACAAGCAGTAATATCTAAATTAAAGGTCTTTACCAGTCATAGATAAAAATGAAAGCCGCAGTAATATTTTGCAA
Organism: Anarhynchus alexandrinus; assembly: GCA_008711295.1. NCBI lineage: Eukaryota > Metazoa > Chordata > Aves > Charadriiformes > Charadriidae > Anarhynchus > Anarhynchus alexandrinus. The sequence goes on from VUYV01000005.1 coordinate 6,470,730, forward strand.
ATTAATCAAAACATATTCAACTAGAGGAAACACTGTTCCCTCCAGTCTGAACGCATTACACACAGTACAGTGGTGACATACATTAGCGTCTCCATTAGGGAGTTAACGTGATCAAGTTCCTGCAGGCCAGCACAAGTTGTCACTTCATATTGTCCTTTCCTTTGGACACAACTGTTGGTAATTTTCTCTGGATGACACAACACAGTGCAAAACTGCATGAAGTTAGCACTTGTCATCACAGTGAGTTTTAAGCCATTTAATTTAAAAGGGCAGAAATGTGCAAAAAATGAGCAAGACTCACACTTTTCTGCTTCCTGTCAGCACAGACATAACTCAGTCTGGGAGACTGAAAACTCGCAACCCATAGACAATTGCCTTTCAATGAGAAATACATTTCTTTCCTATTCTGCTGCTTCTGAGGAATAGCAACTTGTGGCCATTTTCACATAGGTTTATAATTAATTCATTAAGACTGCATGACCCTATTCTCTTGAGGCTGCATAATCATCATGACATTTCATACAACACAAAGTATTGATAAAGTGCAACACTGAGCAGCTACTTAACTTACGAGCTTCTGGATCGGTGCGTTAGTGTAAGATGATATACGAGTAAAACAGTTACTGAGACTAAGCACTGGCACGTTTGTGGTACTAGATTTTGGTTTGAATTTTATGAGTTAAGCCACCTACAAAACAATTTGAAAGACTATACATGTCCACATGTACATGACTTCTTTAGATTGATATAAAGTGGTTCTTTAATTTTAACTGCATGAAGCAACTGATATAAAATAATTAATAGCAGAGGAAATATTCTTGTATATGCAGAAAGACATGCTACCACTATTATGTCAATGTTTTTCATATGTGGGCATTGGAAAATATACAACTAACATGAAAACAAGATTCATATGTGCTTTCAGTGTCTTCATTTAATCAAATATTCACTGCTGTAGTTTGCCACTGAAATACCTTCAGTTCTGTTGGTTTCAATACACTACCACATTTGCAAAGAGCAACTTAAATATTTTCTGACAACCTGTATGTTCATTTCTTCCCTTTAACCCCTTCTGACACCAGCCATGCTACTGTCTCCAAGAGCAATGCTTTTTTTTCCTTCAGCTGGCCGAGAGACCTCATGCCAAAATCCAAACTTTTGGAGCCTATATCAATAAAAAGAAACTTGCATTTAGGAAACTCCAAGTTATGCAAAATGAAACTGGTTTGCTAATTTCCTCAGCAACACGCAAGATTAAACATAGTCTTTATTTCTCTCTTTTTACCAGCTCATTCCTTTCCTTTTGGGATTCTCTGTGTTCTGTCTCAGGACATGCCAAAGATTCAGCAACGCCCCAAGAGGAAGGCCGTTGCTTCTTCAGCAACAGAGCCTGGACTATGGAGTAAATTCTTCCAGGACCTCAGCAAGCTGCTTCTTTTTTACTTTCCTACCTCAAAAAAAGCCCTCTCCAAACACTGTCCCTATTTTTACTTTGTCTCACCTGAACACAAGAACCCAGAGTTAAAAATCCCAACATCAGAGAAGCAGTAGCTCTAATATCTTATTACAACTTGAGAGTCCCCAGCTTTTCTGCCGAAGAGGAGGTGAAAGACATATTGCTTTCTGGACATTATGCAGCCAAAGATACTGATAGTGTGTCATAAAAACCCACATAGAAAAGAACATTTTGAATACTGAAAAGATACAAATGGCATAAAGCATCTCAGGACGCACTTACTGTGAATTTTGTCACTTTGCCACATATCTAATTCATACCTTCTTTCCCAGCTTGAGAACGATACTCTGAAACAGGTCCCATTTGTTAGACGCAATTAACTACTTCTGGAGCATTTTGACACCATCTACTTTGGAAGCGACCTTCAGCCATATGACTGAAATAGAGAATGGCACAGCACTGTTCTCTGCTTAGAGAAGAAAATTTTCTGCCTTGCACAATCTACTGAGTAAATATTGCAAAATAGTCTCAGTGAATGAATTTGCAGTAGGAAGGAAACACCATTCACGATTAGAAAAAACCCAAGGAACTCAGAACTAACTCAAGAGCATACAACTGAAATGAATATTGCAGGAAGAGGATACACAATTAAGAAATCCCAGAGAAAGAATGTAACATCGTTTTCTTTCGTCACTTAGCCCACCACACACTTAACCTTGGACCTCTGCCTGCCTGCTGCTGCCTTTTACAGAATTCAGAATGAGGACGGCTGACAGCTCGCTGAGCTCTCCATCCCTTGCTGTGGAACTTGTGTGGTACACAAAAGAGTTGAAACTACTCTTTTTTAAAATTTACTTGTTTATACGTAGTTTCTCCATACTTAAAGTTAGAGACACAAGTTGCAATTAGGAGTGGAGGGTATGATTAATAACGAATAGCTGTCCAAACCAGCTTACATCAAAATACTGAAGTCTAAACTAGTAGTTTCTAGCATTTTGGTTTTACGCTTATGTAGTTTCTTGAATCAACATTCTGTACATCAAGTCTGTAACTTGCAGCCTATATTTTATTTAATACTGTATTGTTCTACCTAGAAAACATAACTTCTTCAGCTAAAAGGAAAAGTTGTTAGCTTATGATCTTTTGTGTACTGATAGAAACAATTATGCCCAGCTGAACACAAAAAGGCCCTTCTTAATTATCTTGTCCAGTGAATCCCATGGTGTAGCCAGGCTTTGTAAACCTGTTGTAAGAATTAATTAGAAAAAAGCCTTGAAAACAAATTTAATTATATGGCCTCCAAAATGCCTACAGCAGGGCAATAATACCATCAGGAGAAAAAAGTGGTAGACTACTTTGACAAGACAGAACAAAAAATCTATATTTTAGACTTATTTGAAAATGGTTTAATGGTGAAAAATGTGTAAGTCATGAAAAGGTCACAATAAAGAGAAAAGCAAGGCCATGTAGATATCCTCGGTAAGTTAAGGACTTCAGCTTTGTTCCTTTATTCTTACAAATGTTTTATTTTCTACACAGCTTGCAAAATCCCGCTAAATATACCTTATGTGATGATTTAGAAGAGGTCAATACTAAACTATTTCCTTAAAACAAACTTCACAGTTTTCTGATATGGCCATATCTGTCATTTCCCATGGCAAGAGAGATGAACTGATCTCACAGCAGTGTATATTCAGTGGCCTTTCCAACAAACATCTTCACAGATCAAACAGAAAGGCACACAGCTCCCAACTGGGATCACCATTAGGGTAAGATAAAAAGTAAAAATCAGTATTGATGAAAATATTTTGCCAGTTCATGACAAGTTCTTTGATCAGATCAGGGAAATCTAAAAAAAATTACTTTAAACCATTTAAAAATATAACATTTTTAAAAAAAACTATTGTTAAACACATTTATTTTTTAGTACCTATGATATACTAAAATGATATTATTTTAACCATTTTCAATGTTTTAATTTTTACAATTAATTACTGATGTAGTATCAATATCTGGCACCTCTCCAGCCTGAATGTACCTTGTCTACGGCAACCGCTGCAGTCCTTCTGCATGTAGGCTGCTTATATTTTAAGAACAGAAAGCTCATTTGCTGATTATTTTCGTTAGAAAGGAAAGGTAGCTTACAAGAACTTCTGAGAAGCTCCTTTTCCAGTGATGCTTCCATGAATTAACCCTCAGCACAGCCACAAAATTCTGCAATCAGCTTTCAAAATACACATACAGATCAGAGATTAGGGACTAACATTGCCTTGGAATGGATATCACGGATGTTTTTGCTGTTAAAAAATTTGAAGTAAAAGCCAAGAAAACTACTATATGTAAGTAGCAGTTAATTTATGTAGCTTCTTACTGTGAAACAGTCTCTTTTGTATCAGTCTGAACTTTAGCCCCGCTGTACCATTACCTTCCAGCTAAGATACTTAAAACATCGTAAAATGTCCTCATACTTTAGCTATGAAAAGAACAGGACACTAAAGTATTAAGTAAATTTCTAAAATACCGCTACAAAGATTTAGAACTCGTAAAGATGGTTGTGCACATCTAAAGAAATACAGAGTTCATTTATATATTGCAGTATTAATATTGTGTCTATTTGTTTCCTTTAAGAAAATAAGACAGCATTTAAATTATGTGTGATCACCTTCGTTTTACTAGTCTTGTATTTCAGCTGTATCTTGTACACATTAGATTTATTTTGACATTATAAAAAGGACTATCCAGATATTGAAAAATCAAAAAAGTCAAAGCTAAAAATAATTTGATCACAATTCCCAAACTTTTAGAAATATTACTTGCATCTACTGTAAATACTGTAATTTACAGTGACAATATACAATAGGAATTTCCCTCATTCAATCCAAAATACCTTGGTATGACTCAATTTCTTATAAGGAATTATAACTATGATTTAACAGTTTATGGGACGTACACACAATACAGATCTAAGAAATAGATTATGAATTTTATCTGTATTTACAGTATTTGAAACTATAATTATGTATCAGTAGCACTGGTAGGTTGCATGATAATTACTTTCAAAATAAAGGAACAATAACATTGCTGAAATAAGGTAAATTTGATGTTAGAGTTTGGTAGCCTTCAACTGCTTCCAGTTGTTGTAAATGAAAAAGGAATCCAAATAGAGAAATACTTTCCCAAATAGGTAATACACATTTTAAAGAAATACCATACTCAGGCACATTTAACAACATAGGATTTTATGGAAAAAAAGAACGTTTGTGTTGCGCTGATGTGTGCTGAATGTCTTTCTGGCTTTCATTTTAGGCAGCTAGAAAGAAAAATATTTCTCTCCTGTTCTTGTTAAATAAGAAGCCTGGTAATAATGACACAGAAGTACAAAAGATGTCATCAGCCTCCAGCCCAAATCTCAAGGTGATTAGGATCTACTTTTATAATGGCTTAGAACTTAACTTCTTCTGTATATTACAAATTTCAAATGAAACTCATTGAAAGACTAGATGAAGACTGAAGACAAAATGTAATCCTCATCTTCAGAATTTCAAATCCAATATTTTTGTTGTTGTTTTTCTTTTATCTTTTGAGAAGCTGAGAGGTCTGAGTAATTAAAGGAAATGACATACCTTGACACAGTTATTGAGACCCTGCTGAAAGGATGGTTTTGCTGGTTATGATGCACTGCAATTTACAGTCCAAACTATTAAGAAAATCAAGAGTGCCTTTATCACTACTACATCTTAAAGTGGGAGCTGCTGGAGCTCATAATTTCTGTTGAGCTGGATAACCTGCCATGATTGCTTAAACATGCTCTGACCAAGCAGATGCATAGGAAAAAAAATGATGCAGACCGTATCAAGTATGCAGATATCCCAAGATTATCCCATGAAAAACAAATATGTAAAACCTAAATTCAAATTCTCCTTTTTAATACTAATCCTTGATGAATGACAATTTAATTCCAAATCAAAGTTGCACTTGAATATGATCTGGATCTGAAATAGTCATATTAACAGTGACTGGTTTCACTCCCTTGTCCCCTTTGGTTTTGTTCTTAAGCTAACCAGAAAGGGTTAGGTCCCCAAAAGATTTTTGTCTTTAAAAAAAAAAAAGGCACTCAAAAAAGGCACTCTAAAAAAGCCACTCAATCCTCTTATCTTTTTACTTAGAAAAAATAGGCTCTCCCAGAGACTATAAATGATGTCTGACCTAACGAGATATCTTACAGTGCCTCAGAGCACTCCTCTCATAAGTAATATGGGATTAAATGATTCTTTGTTGAATCTTGGACTGTTCAGAAACATAAAAAGGGAACATATAAAGCTTGCCCCCTGTTGACTTCTGTAGTGCTGTCAAGTTTTTGAAGATTTGTGTCAATGCAACGATTAAAAGACACACAGATGGAGGAAAAAGCTGGAGATCATTCCAGCCTAGCAATTCTCAAAACTCTAAAGTCACAAGAACTCACCTAAAAATGAGATATCCCAGTGCCAATCTCAGGCCAGCCTCCTCTAACTCAGCAATTTGTCACTCCTCATCCTCGGGTAAGACTAGGGCAGCTCAAAATCTTGCTGTGGGGATGGTGTGGAGTTGTATCTATTCTCAGACATTGCTCTGGCACTCGTCTCTAGCTAGCATGGCGTTTGGCCAGCATTGCCTGCTCCAGCGTCACGACTGGGCTCAGAAGTTCACACATGGTTAACAAGCGCTGCTGTCGCCTAGTCAGGAACGTTCTGCTCTACCCAAATTATGTACACCCAGGGAACACAAAGAGGTTGTAACACTCATGTTTTAGCACCGTTTTAGTACATTAATGACCTGATTCGTTTAAAACCGAACAGTAGCAAGCTGTTCTCTGGAGAGTCCACCTTGGACGGGAAAAGTCCCTCTAGCCAAGTGTACACAGAAAGTAACTTATCAGCTTGGTTTGGCTGGAAACGATACCTCAGCACAGCCAATATCTATGTATTTGCCATTAGAAACTCATTTTTTTCATCTGAGACTAAGACTAGTCAGGGAAGAAAAAATGTTTTTCTTTTAAATCACATTTAAGATGTGACTTCTTTTCCTGTCATCTTTCTCTGCTGACTTCAGTTCTTCCCGCAATTGGTGCTCAGAGCATGGGGTTTCTTGTTTGTTTCTAAAAGCAAAGACACTTCCCTTGCCAGGTAGGCTTTTCAAGTTCTTGCAGCTTTATTTTAAATAAATTCATAGTTTCCTAGATACATATTAATGTTGTGAGAATGCTCTTTCTGTCACAAAGAGAATATGGCTGCATATAAATCACAACAGCGGGTGACAGATTTTGCAAGTTGGCCATAGCCAAAATGTTAAATTTTGTGATTTCCTTAGCCTAAGGATTATATAAACATAATTTTGTTCTTCAAAAATTGGGCTTATTTGATGTGCTCATTTCCAATAACCTTTAAGGGAAAAACCATAAGGCACGTTGTGCCTATGTGTTAATTCCCACAGATCAAACCAGGAGATGCATTCAGATTAGGCTCAGACTGTAGAAGGGAGACTGAAAGTTATGCATAGCTTATAAACCAGTTAATAAACACTTCAGATAAATCCGTAAAACCGATACATCGGTTAATCAAAGTCAAAATATCTTGTGGACTCATTCAGAAACAATAATTAAATCTGGGCTTTTTTTCTGGTTTTCTTTTTTTTTAAAAAAAAAAAAGCAGATTTCATTTTGACAGAGCATTTAGAAATAAACCTTGTGAAAAATAGGAATGCTAATGTGACTAATAGCACAGTACAGGAAGGGTAATGACATGCTGGTGAAAAGTAATATTACATGAATGCTTCAGATTAGATTAATTAACTAATGTCTATATATAACATAGAATTCTGATGGATTAAAATTCTAACTCAAGAAAAGAATAATATAGGTTTGGAAGCATAGCCCTCCTTTTCCAACCAAGAGGACATCAAATACGACATTGTAGAAGAAATCAAAAAGGCTGTAGAAGCTGAAAACACAATTATAATGAAACTTCAGTTATCCCATTATTAGGGTAATTAGGGTAAATGAACTAGGGAAAGATGCTGATATTGAATTTTTAGACTTGTGTTCTTCAAGATATGCATTCTTCAAGGAACAGCCAGGTAGCAGAGTCACAGGAAGAGAAGCTTCTGATTAAGGCTCAGGACTTAGTTAAAAACATTGTGTAGAAAAGGCACAGTGTTGCAGGAATCAAAATATCCTTAAGTTCAGCTTCATTGTGGTTGCAACAACCTCCCAAAATAAGTATAACAATATATTTTCCTCTCCAAAGGAAAGCTACATGAAAACATTGAAATTTGCTGGAAAGAAACCGAGGGATCAGACCTTTGCAAGGTGATGGATACAACTGAAAGGCACTGTACTGGAAGTTTGGAATAAATGCATGCTAGTAAGACGTGAGAAAGGCCAAAATAAAACCAGCAGGATCCTTTTATTCACATAGCTGCAAATCCTTACTTCACTGATGATTTGAGCTGTACGAAAGTTTACTCAGTAGAGCAGAATAAGTGCAAACCTAATTGCTAAAGGATTAAAGAGAAACCTTAGAGAAATCTCAAGAAATAAAAAGAAAATTAATAAGAATTTTAAAGACATTTTTCTCTATGTTTTGCAGAAAGCCAGGACTAGGTGCAAAGGATAAAATTAATGCAAAATTTTATCAGTAGCATTATTTTTTATTTTTTTTAAGTCTGACTTCATTTGGACTGATTCACAGGAGGGTAACTCTTCTGTAAATCTTGAGGAAAGTTGATTCATCCCTTGCTATGTAATTCAAACACGTATTTTTGCATATCCAGTCTTAGGTTAAGTTGTAGTTCTAGGTATGAAAGGACCCCAGTGACACTAAAAATAGATAAGACTGTTCGATAAAGCAAATGGCATAAGCAATGTGGTGTTCTGACTTATCTATTAGAACTGCAAAAGGCAACTACTTTCGTGTCAGATGATTTCAATTAACACAACTGAAAGCTCAAAATTTTCTGTTCAAAGAGAAGACCTTCCTGAAACTTTGAGTTAATTGCACACAAAGCATGGAAATTTCATCAATACTGAAACGGTGGTCCAGCAATTTAGCGAACAATCTTATCTCTCTGCCCTTACGGGCTGCAAAACCTAGTTCATTAAAGAAGTCTTTATTCAGGAAGAAAAAGACCAGGCAAAAAGAAGGCAAATAGTGCACCCCTAGCAGAAATGTGAAACGGTGAAAAATTAACACTAATCCAAGCATAAAATACCTACACAATGGCAAACGTCACTTTTTCCCTTTCAGCTTTCATCACAATTTGCAAGCCAGGAATGAGAGCAACTGCACCAGTCCCACACAGCACCACGAACAACCTGTCTCAGCATAAATCAAAGCACTTCCCATAAGCAGTGGCAAAAAAAACTTACAAAAACTTTCCTCTGTTTTACCTGTGTCAATGCTGCCTGTGGATTTCTAATGGCTTCTGGTTGCTCCCTTGCACCATGAGAATCTATCACTGTAAAACATCAGGAAAAGAACCTTTTCAGAGGCACCAGGCATCTCTGGTGCCCCCAGGACTCCTGCATCTTCCCCCTCCTCACTCTGGGAAGGGAGAGAAGGAGGGGACATGGTAGGCTTTTTTAACTTGTCCCTCTCAATTTCAATTTACCCTAGTAATACCTTAGAATTATTGAAAAAAGTTATTTTAGTTTATGATAAACCTTTCTTAAAATACAAGACTGCTTACCTAAGAGTCAAAAGAATACAATGTTTTTTATTGTGCATTATTCTATCATAACAGAAAAGTGGGACTAATGTACACAGTATTATAGTGAAAACAGGACCTCAAAATCCATGCAGTAAGTTCACAGCCATGAGCCGTTCACAGCTTTCACTCTGATGAAAACAACTCTGCATTTAGAACTTTCAAATGCCTCTTCCTTGCAAATACAAGCTCATTTAGAAACCTAAATTAATGCTAGGTATAATGCATATTGCAAAAGGTGATATATCTCAAACGCTTGAGTGTTGAAATTCAGCACGGAACAGACAGAGTACCTGTTGTGCAACTCAGTCATTCCCATTTCTTTAGGGAAACAAACAGAAAACCATTATTCTCCTGAAGCGGTCTAGAGTGTTTAGGACTGCATGATGGAGTTGTGAATAATTTCTTTGTAAGACAGATTAATTTCTTCTAGCACTGACTGAAAGAGAACCAGTTTACTTTGGACTGATATGGATGAGGACCAGGGATCAATTCTGTTTTGCCAAGTCTTTCTTCTACTGATCACCAGAAGAGGCTTGGTAAGAAAAAATTCTGGTAGTAATGACGTCTTAAAAATCTATGAATTTCTAATAATGGATTCAGAGGTATTTCATTTACGTTTTCTAAACATAGCTCCATGAACGGTTGCATGAGGAATGAAAATGTTACCACATTGCAGACTTTCCACAGAGTTGCTTTTACTTGGCTTTTCATACTTGCGTAGAATATAAATTCACTTCATAAAAGGTCACAAAGGAATACAAAACAATTTGGATTTCGCAACCAGTTTCTTAATATTGAAAGAAATTAATGAAAATTTCCATCTAGCTTGCGCTGTGTGTAGGAGAGACATATGTAGTAATTAGAAGTTTGATAAAATGTGGAAGGGAAAAAGAATAGGAAATAAAGCCAGAGAACTAAATGAACATTTTAAAAATAACAAGGCCTGACAGCAAAATGAAGTGAAGGCATTTAGTTCGGCTTTGTTTTGAAAACTTAGACCAATTTGAAAAGTGACAGAATAGTGAAGCACTAGCCTCGGGGCATCAGAGAAAGTTTCGAAGATTGAGTTGTTTTCTTCATAACTGACTTTTTAATACTGAGTTTGCAGTGTGGGCCAACAGAGGGCTGGGCACTTGATTACAAAAGCTCTGCTTGCTATAGAGCCTGCTGGTGCTCACCACCAATCTCTCCTCTTGCTCTATCCACTTACTACAGCTGTTTGGCTCTACGCTTTTATGGAGCAAGTGCTTTGCATTGGTGAGTGTCAGCACTGTCCGTACCATGACTCTATGCCTAATAATTCCAGACATCGGGATTGCTGCTAATAGGCTAGATATACAATTTTCTCATTTACACTAAGGGTTATGGCATGAATCATCACATTTTATTCACCACTGTGAAGAAAACGCTTTAGCAAATATCAGGTCTTCAGTGTGCTTGTTGACCTAACCAGTTTTGCCTTCCACAAGTGTTTATCACAAACCGATAGCAGAGCAATTTTGCATTTTCCCTTATCAGTTTCTTCAGGTTAGTTCTCTAAATAGTGATTATATCAAAAGAATAATTTTAAGAAACCTCTGAAGGCAAGAAATTTTTGAACTTTACTGTACCATACCAGCAAGATTATTTTCCTACTACTGATCTTCTAAGAGCTGTTTTAATAACGCTAGGCCGACAGATTAAATGCTACTAGAAAGTAAAATGTTCCTTATGTTCCTGGAAGAATTATGATAATAAAAATGACAATATGATGAATCTGGCCTAACAGCACTTGAATGGAGCCTGGTCATTTCCATTGAGAGGTGTGTTTTTTCCTAAGCTTTTGCAATTAAGCAATTTACTTATGCACAGAAAAATGGGAGAAAAAATCCATTAACAGCAATTAAATAATTCTAGAAATAATAATAAAAAAGCAGGGCTTGTTTTCTGAGATTGCTTACTGCTAATTGTGGGAAAAGTCTCTGCCATGTTCATACCTCCATAATAACTCTCACTAAAGACAGACAATAAGAAAGGCGGATACCACCCCATTTCTTTTATAGTTCTGGTACTATGTTGGCATATTATATCTAGACAAAAGCATACAACTCACTCCATTTAAGCTATTTATTCATGAACATACTCAGCCAGATGAGAAAATAATTAATCTCTGAATGTAAGAAGGGAGGTTTAAGTATTTGCTTGGGGTACAGGGAAAGGTGAAGAACAGGAAGAAATAAGATAAATTAAATGACTCTAGAATAAATTTTAAAGATACTACATTTTAACTCTTGACACTGCACTTTGGATAAGATTTCACTGAAAATTCCCAGGAAACTGCTGTTCATACTTCTAGTAGTTCATAGCTGACTGAAATTAGTAGCTACTCCCTTGGTTTTTTCCTCCTCCGAGACAGAACTTGGCCTGCAATAGTCAGCCATGGCTCTTCGTGTGAAAGAAGGTCCCTTTATTTGTACTCTTTTCCCCCAAGCCTGCCTTAGACAGTTCTGATAGCTAGCTCCCTGCTACAACTGCCTGCTCTCTTGGCACAGTGTACCCACTGGCACTGGACTGGCTGCACGGTTCTGGATGCTGATCTGATACAAACCTGTGAGAGTGAGTATGTTGGAAAGTTGGAAAAAAGTCTCAGATTGCTTACACCAGTTGTAGTACCTCTATTGTTGGGAAGTCTGTCCCTCGGCTGAGTCTAATATCTGTTAACAGCAGTTTCATGACTTTGCACGGTACAGGAGTATGTACTAGATAATGTCCTGAGAACCGTCCCTATCATAGCATCTCTGATTTCATTCTATTCTACAAATTTGCACAGCTGCAAGACAACAGAAGAAAAATATTTATTGCACCTGTACTCAAGCAACTTCATAAAAGAATATTTAAAGTATTTTTTAAATTTACTTTGTTATATACAAGAGTAACACCTGTTCTCCTCTGTTTTCCTGCCTGAAACCAGATAAGCTTAAGTGGGCGGTACATCATATTTGGTCAGAAAGTAGTTTATTTTTGCATTGCCATAATGCTGCCTGTGAACTTCAGGGCTGTTGAGTTGTGATGGCTGAGCCTGAGAGAGCTGTGTAATCTCTCTAAGCTTTGCTTTATTTTACACGTGCCTCGATAAACTTGTTCAAGAAGTTAGCCTGATGGTGGGATAATCAAGATAATGATTTCTGTTAAGATCATTGTTGGAGGAATAGAATACAACTTTCATAGATTGATATATCCCTGACAGACTAGTATAATGAAAAAAACAATAATAAAGGCACTGAATAGATCAGATATTAGATCTATTGCATATGAAATTCTAGACACAGCAACTACTCTCATCATAGTTTGATCATGACTTCAGTTCTAAAGAATAAGATGCTTGACTGTGCATGAGAAATTATTTTCAGCTATACTTTCTATTAATTTTTGTATGCAAATAATGCTTTCTGATCTTAAAAAAAAGACTATCTTTATACATATATTCAGGAAGAATTTAAGGAAGATACCTATGAAAGAGTGAAAAATTATCTTCATCAATCTGCCAGAAAAGGGAAATTGAAATTGTTACAGTTTAAAATTTTATGCAGGATTTATTAGACTCCATAGAAGCTTCTCAATAAAAGATTACTTTCCAGCAACAATGGCTGGAGATACAATCCAGAAGGTGAAGATATATCATTCAGATCTTATTGGCATTTTACATATTTAGGATCTCTTTTGCTATTTAGTTACAGAGTAATATAGGAGTCTATGCATAAATAAGCAGTTTTGGAAAGCAAAGCTATACTCTCTCTAGAGTTGCTGAAGGGTATGTTATGCTAGGAGGATTCAGAAGAATAGAACTGTGGTCAATCTCTCTTTGATTCACAGTATTTGAGCTGCATGAAGTGAATATATATCCCCAATCAGACAGCAATTGAAATGCAATTTCTAATACCATGTTATTAAAACCTCTTTCAAATACCTAATAAAACACTGATTATATTGCTAATCATATCCTTAGTGATACCACATTTCCAAAGTATGGACACTTAAGCATGGTTACAACCACGGATAGAATCGTGCACTGCTTTTAAAATCTTTGCAGTATCCTTTGATTACTAGTCACTTTCTAATACCCAGATTAAATTATTCCTTTCTTAGCTTTAGTTCAATGATGATGATTTATAAATACAAATGGGAAAATGTTTGTTTCAAATTTTTCTCTACAATCTCAATTGTCCATTTAACAAAACCAACCAGTTCATTCAGCATTTGTTCTCTGGAATTTTCCATTAATTTAGCCCATAATGTTTTAGTCCTTCCCTGACACACTTAAGATCTTGGTATCTTTTTGAAGTGAACGTTTTCTACGTTACAGATGGCCAATGGCCAATGTAAGCATTGTCTAAACACAATATTACTCATGGATGTGAACTTTGCTCTCTAATCTATGTAGCTCTCTCCTCCCATCTGCCTGCCTCCATTTGCTTTTCCCAAGCAAATAGAAAAAATCAGCATTTATTTAATTACATCTTTTTTTTTTTTTTACTGAGTCAATCCAATATTTCACCTTTTGACAGTTTACCATGTCATCCTCTAAAAATGGGAACAAACTTAATAAGCACTTTCTTTACTGGCTTTTGGACACCTAACAACTCATTTAGTCAAAGCCTAATTTGCTACAGTTTGTTGAAGTCTGTGACAATAACGTATTTTGTTAAAGCTAATCAAGTGCCCATCTGCTTCCTGCTTCAAGAATAATTTATCCTTCTTAGCTAGAAAAACTTGTCCTTATTTGTTTATTTCTTAAACCCTCAGACTTACATATTGATTGTGTAATTGCTGAACTTTTACAGGGTCTTTAATTTTGCCAGAGAAATGAGACAATCATTAAGAATAAGCTTATATATTGCAGAGACTTTCAGGACTCATGCAGGGGTCTGTGTAAATTGAAAAGATCACTTTTTAAAAATAAATAAATTAGGATGGCTCAGAAGGTTTCGGTTATGCTATTCTGTTTTAATTTAACTGAGACTTCCCAGTGGTCAGTACATCCTATATTTCAGAATGCAAAGAGGTAGAACGAGTTCCTTAGTTTACCAGAAATTTTTTCTGTGCGCCTGATCCCGCATCTACTGATCTGCAATACAGAGACAAAGACTAAACCAATTAGAACCAAACACAGCACAAAAGAAAAGATTCTGACATTTAATTCTACTTCTAGCTATTCCCCTGTAAAAGCATACATCCTTAATATATTATGTATTAACAAAGAATTTTTTCTAAAATCATTAGCTTTTTAGAAGATTTCAGTGAACAATTTTAGATGATGATTACTTTGATGGGGAAGTAAATTCTTTATTTCTGCTGACAAAGGTTGGGTTTTGCGAGGTATCAATCAAATTCTTCAACTTTGTTTACACTGCTGGGGGGGAAAGAAAAAAAAAGAGTCCATCAATTTTCTTGGTCTCTAGCCACAGCGATACATAATGAAAGTAAATACCCAGTATATATAAATCCAGAAGCGTTTCAAAGGAAAGCACATTTCTCAGTGGCCATGCATAAAAACAGATTATATTTTCTTTAGGTAGATTTGTTTCTCTAAGTTGGATCATTTTTTAATTTTAATGTTTAATGTGTGAAATAAGTGTGAACATTACATTGTGATTTTGATATTCCACTTCTGTTCCTCCTTTAACATGAGGCACTGACTAGATGTCATTCTCAGAAACAGAAGAAAAACCCAGAGAAACCACTGGGGTTTTCAATATTTCAGGTAGTCATAGCAAAAAGAGGTAAGTGACAGATTAAAGAGGAAGGGTTGGAAACCTTAGAATATGTTAAAACTTCCTCCTTTGTTTTGGGGTTTTCTTTTTCAGCCACAGCTCTTTCTGAGACCTCATGATTAGAAAATTCAGGCTGCTGCAGCATTCGCTAGCTAGGTACAGAAGTACAGCATTTAAATTTAATTTTCTCTTATCAGAATCAGACTAAGTAATTACTTCTGTGTGTAGGGTTCCGATTGTAAGGAGTTTGGTCTCACTGCAAGCTGGCTGATTTAACTGCCTATACACTTGGGTCCTGTTGAGAGGTTTTAGAAAGCCTGTTGTATTCCATTTATACTGTACATTTGCTTATGTAAAAGCTCCAGTTTGTGAATTAAGAATTTACTTTTAACTAGTATTCATGCAAATAATATTTTTTTTCTGGAAATTAAACACTTAAAAGGAAGAACAGAAGGGGTTTGGGGATTCATGAGTACTAATATGATGGGAAAATAAAAAGGTCCACCTCCTCTTCAGAATAGAATTCTAAAAGACCCTAATAAATACTCTTTATAATTTCTTATTCAAGATACTATTCTACAAGGACTTAACCACATGCTTTACTTTGTAAGCTAAAGAGGTTCCAGTAGAAACACTGATTAACGGAGAACTAAAGTCTGAGAGAATCCTGGTGTGGATGAAAATGCACATTAGGCTGACATTAAGACTAATTTGCCAGAATCCTCAACTTCAATGTATATGTTTATATAGCCAGATACACTCTTAAATTAAATATTCCATATCTAATCCGAGATTTGCACATGAATGCTGGAAATTCACCCCCCCCCCCC